>JAQIXS010000005.1:0-112838 GCA_034700785.1 Rossiulus vilnensis
TATAAAAATTTCAAAATTTTTGAATGTTCGAATATTCGAACTCAAAATTTATTTTGGGTTTCGAATAAGCGAATATTAGAAAAGCACAGCACTAGTTTCGCTTATGCTTATTTAATTAAGAGCTACATTATCATTGAATATATTTGCGCTTGGCTTAACGAAAGAAAGAAACCTGATGTTGGTGAATTAGCCAGATAAGATGTGCCAGAATATTGATTCATAAGAAAATTAGAAAAAACGTTATCATTCGTGCGTTTAGCATATGGCACTTTTTTAAAGCTGGTTTATCTGCCAATTGAGAGGTGCATGTGCATGTACGTGTATGTAATATACTCGCACATGCACATGTAGGTAACCACCATTGAAAGAATTCTTTATTTTTGAAGCTTTTTTATATATAGATAAATATATAAATATATGCCAGATCAACGAATAACACAAATAGTGTCGGATAAGAAAAAAAAGTAAGCTAAATTGCCAAACTCTTGTTTGTTGATACATCTTTCTAAAAATGTGTGAATCTACATGCAGTACCACTAAGTAGGAAGTACATTTGTTTTTGTAACTTGAAGAAAAACTAACGATTGGCGAAAACAACCGGAGAAAATTTAATGGGCAGGTGCCCCAGTGTTGCGGAACCTTCTTACCCCTTTCACACCTTCGAATCCGCGGATTTCATCCCCACCCTAGAACAGGACATTCACTTTCTGACAGTTTTAGGTACAGAGTTCAGATGAATTGAACTGTTTCTAAGAAAGGACAATGGTTTTCAAGGTTGTTGGTCGTCTGGTATAATGGCAGCGACCTGTGAATGGGTCTCAAAGAACAGAGGTCGGCTTTACACTTGTGCACGACAAAGAAAATAGCACTGAGACGCCAAGAGAAGGTAGCGGGAAGAAAGTCGGGATGTCAAATTGGTAATCCTGGCGGCATGCACAGTATTCTAATGCGGCGAGCCCTGAGGGAGGCGGGGAAGGGGGAGGGGAGGGCGGGTCGATGAGAGCGCACAAAGTTGAATTCCCAGTGGAGGGCGCGACATCGGGCCCATCAGTGCTGCTACTGATGCATCCGAGCACCAAATAAGATTGAAAGATTAAAGTCACACGCTAAATATTCCAGCCCGGAGGCGAACTGAGCAGCGACAGAGAGGGGAGGGGGCAATCCCGAAAAAAGAGCGGCGGGGATTAAATAAACGACGACGGGCAAAAATAGCCGACGAAATCCGTTTTAGGCTGACCGGGACGTTTTCCAATTTGCCAAACGAGATTGGCGGGTGGACGTTGAAAGGGGACCCGCAGGCCATGGCCTCACGAGTACTCATCCAAACCAGGTTACGTGCGAGGCCGGATCTAGGCCAGGAACAAATTTGTTTTTCACGAAATGGTTTTTTTTCCGACTACAAAACCGGACTGGGGGACCTAACTACACGGGGTCCTGGAACCCGTGTTGAACTCAAATAACCTACAATGGAGTCATGATAGTTTTGAACACCAAGTCATGAACACCATAAGAGCGAAACAACGGCTGCATGTCGAAACTGAGATAATTGCAAAGCGATAGTAACTGTAGTAGGCTATATAAAAAGCCCTTACTGGGTAACTCTGCATTTCTAGGCTACTTTTTTATTTTGAAGAAAAATCCCCGAACAATGTTTGACCAGAAACTGAATAAACAAATATAACTTCACCTTAAAATAAGTTTGAAACCATTCTGTATATAGAAGAATTTTTTTCCCATTTGAGGACCAACGAAATAATAATTAGAATTTTCTTGTTAAATACTACTGGTGATTTTTTACAACCACAATTCAAATTTAATTACTTTTTTAAGTTATCAAATGACGCCATTTAAGGGAAATTTGAATTCAATAAAATGGAAATAGGACGGCACAAACTAGGACATTATGATATCAATTCTTTTTGCCGAATAACTCCCCCCCCCCGCTTTAAAGTAAAACGCCTTTTGTTCAAATAAATTAAGTAGAGACGTGTCATCTGGTCTGTTTGCGCTACATGGGACGTCACCTAGGCCTGTCAACATCCCTACCCATAAGCCCTCTGTGCGCACATGCCTTAATTCCGTGCAAAACCACGGCGAGCATATGCGGAGGGTGACGAGACCGTAATAGCATTCAATTACACGCCATAACGGGACAAAAATGGCCTTCCCATCGGCCCGGGCTAATAAAAGCGGGTGTCCTCGCGTATTAATAATGACACGGACTGGTGGTCGCACACGAACACGCACGCACCATGGACACGGGAGCAGCGAGACAAGATGGCGACCGGCGCCATCTGTCAACGAATGCGCATCTGGTCAGGATCAACTCGAACGACAAATATTAATAAGAATAATAAGCCGAATAATGAGGGCATTTTGCAAAATCGATGCTAATTAAATGCGGATCCGTCGGTGTTGACGAGGTGCGTGCGGATCACGATCACAGTCACCGAAACAAACTGGGTTTGGTACAGCGAATTAATACGTCTACGCATTTATACGGACAGATGTAATAATTCTTTTAATGAAGTATTCCAATCGTTTAAATTCACTTCAACTACGAAAAATAAATCCATGTCTGTGGCTTGGACACGTGTTTTCAACAGGTAGTCAGTCTAGAGGCATGGGCATTTTTAGAAAGATACACGGCCGCAGATATACTGTAGTTATTTCAAAAATATGTTAAATTTGGAGCAGTTTAAAGATATGGCCAATTTAGAACCGTCGCTCTTGAGAGTATGTTTTATGAAAATGCGCCACCCACTTTCACATGACATGTTTTTTAGAAGTCCAAAAAGTGATTACTTTGAAAACACGAGCAACACTGTGACAACACGTTTAACCTTTCTTTTACACTCATTGGTTCCACAAAGATTTGCGAGAAGTGCCGTAAATGTTACCCATCAGTTTGGTAAAAAAAACGATACTGTGCTACGCAAATTTTAAAGATACGCACGCGATTTTCCGTGTTTCTTAACATTTTATCGTGTCAAAACATTGTGGGCAAGCCGCTAACAAGTTAATGAATACGCATGATAAGAAACTTGATATTACTTTTCAGATCTGAACACTTTCCCGCATGGGCACTATCAAAACACGTACGCTTTCAGAGAAAACTAGCCTAAAGACAGAAGACAGCAAGCAGCAGTTATAAACCGCGATTCGCTGACAACTGCACCAAACTCGTTTGTGCTTCCTGCCAACATGGCGCTGCCCGCCTCGTTTTTCTTGTGAGTTATGCTTTTTTGCCCACTTCGAGTCTTCCGTCTCCCCCCGCGGAAAAACATTTGCTCAACGCTCTTCAGCGAGAACGATCAATAACTTAAGACAAATGGCTGACACGTGCTAAACACGGAGGATGTTTAGAGGCGAGCCGCCATCCCCTTCACACGATGGCCCAACGTTACTTAAAATAAGAAACGAAAAGAGTGAAGAAAAAAGATGCACAGCGCCATCTACACGTGTAACACCGGCTGCGCCCCGGCCCTTCCACTCTTTAACTAATGACACCCCGAATTGGACACGAGTGCCTCGATGTGCTGGGCGCTCGGCCAGGGTTCACCCTTCCCTCCGACCAAAATACGCATTTTGGTGAAATTAAATTTCTGCCCAACAGACGCTCTGATGAACTAAACACGAGTTTGATGAACTAAACACGAGATGCCTACAGTTAATACAAAATGGCTCTACCAAACCTTAGCCTAATAAAAAATTAACATGGGTTGATGGATTAAACTCCCTAACACATGGCACATTCTTGTTGACAATAGGATATGAGATTGAATTGAACCTAACCTTGAAATAAGTGTGGCATTGAGATGTATAAAGAGGAATGCAACGCACGTTAAAATTATCCGATATAAGACACGAGTAAAACGCTAACAAACATTGTATTAATTGTAAACATGTCCTTCGGGAATGTTCGAGAATGTACTATCATGAAACACGCATTAATTAATAGTTGTCTATCTCAGTAAACACATTGGCTTTGCTGATAGGTACTGGCGTCGCATACTGTAAAACATGTACAAGTGTACCTTACACCAATGTGCATGTATGTGTTTAAGGTTGCTTTCCAAGAGAAAGATTGTTGCCCTCCGACGAAAAAAGCCTTAATAAATTCTGTATTTTGTGATGGATCTAACGAAATGTAAATTATTTTTTACGGTGTACTATGTTTGCGTACAACTGCTGATCGTTATCTCGATTCTGGTATTTTTTTTTTTTTTCGTTTTTCATGTTTTCATGAACCACAAAATAGCATGCAATAACCCTCATTGCACCCAAATGCAAATAACCTCCGCCAAATATTAAAAAAATGTAAAAAAGGAACATGCAAATAAGCCAACTTCAAAACGAGGGAGACCTAGAAGGGGGATGCGATGCCATTTACGGCATGGAGTGTCTTGAATTATTATTATTGTTATTACGGCGCTAAAATAATGAACCCTTTTGTAATGAAGCCAGTTTTCAAGAATCGATTTGCATGAATTATAAGCGGGTCCAATGCTTTGTTAAAGGATGCTGTTGCTCGTTAATATTCCCTTAATTAGACATTTTATGTCATTATAGCCTTATTCATCTATATAAGCACTGTCCATTTTACGTCCGAGCTAAAAGAATGACTACTCAGCAAAACACAAATACCATTTTTTGCTTCAAATACTTATAATAATTGCCTTATTAATTTATCTTTCCCATTGAATTGGTTGTCTACTAGGAACTGAGCTACTTTTATAATTTGAAAATGTCTTGTTTAGCCTATTTAGAAATAAAATAACCTTGAAAACAAGGAAGGTTTTCCTCTCAGTGCAACCTCTGAGGATGGGCACTGGAGGTTGCTTAACGGTTTCATAGTTTTTTTATTATTATAAATAAACGGGATATAGCACTGCGATGTATCGATGACGTCAAAAGCGCTATAGGCCTTACTCCTTTCGACTGATGTCCGAATTATGCGAGGACTTTTTGCCGGCGCATGCGCATCAGAAGTCCTCAGATGATGCGCCGATCGAACCTATGATGAGATCGAGCGGGAGGAGCCAGATCACCGGTGGGAGGAATCAAGAGATCGCATCGATTAAGCAGATTAAGACCAGGCCCCGATGCAGGGTTCGAAAGGCATGAAGCAAGAGGAGGAGGAGGAAGGGGGGGGTGAATGACAGCACGGATAATTAAGCCATCCATCAGCGCTTTTAGCGGCTTACAGGTCAAAAAGCTACACACGACCATGGACTCCAGCCCATTAATCCGTACTGGTAGTTGCGATGACGACATTATATGATTATCATATTGAAATCAAAGAATTGGAATTATATCGTAAGAAAAACACTAACAAGCTGAAAATGCTTAGCCACTTGCAGTTTGGAGGCTGGTGGAAAAGCTCTAAAAATCCCAAATAATGCATACATGTAACTATAGCCAAATTATGACAATAGTTATACATGATTACAGTACATACAGTCGCATTGACGAAATATGGCAATATACAGTGGTGGATTACACACACAAATACAGAGAGCACCATACATATTACAAGTACTTATACTGGTACGAACTTACATTCTTTTGAAGTTCGTTTAAAGGTGGCACCACATCTACTTAGATTTGACTGAATATGATATGATCAAATCAACGGTGTCAGAAATCATGTTCTGGACGATTAGGCACCTAAAGGATGGCCAATATACAAACAATCTACATTTGTGCTTTAAATACTTATATTTGCTAAATTTATTTTTTCCCATGTAGAACAAAAATTCAAAATGTCCCGTTTATTTAGAAAATGATCAAAAAAATAACTCACTAGTAGACAACCAATTCTACAAGTGTCACAAAGAAAATTGTTCAATCACATGTATTTGAAGTGAAAATATTCTAGCATGGCAGGCATCCTTATGGGTCGGCGTTAAAACCTTATCACAGGCTTCATATGGCCAGATATGGTGCAACTCAAACTTAATGTAGTCAAAAATCATTTCAAAAGTCTACCTGAAGCCCGAAACAGACCGTATTTCACACGAGGATTAACGCGCGTTGAACATGTCTGGTGTCCTCATACATGTAGGAGCCCGGTTCCAGGTCCAGCCAGAATAGCCGGTCCAGTGAGGGGATTAAGAGAAGAAACCAGGGCCCGGACACGCGCCGAACGATAAGCGGACAAAAGAGGGGGTCCGGGTCCCCCGCCAAGGTAAACACGGGCAGCATTTGCGGTAGAAATTAGGGGAATTCCCCTCGCGCACCGTAAAATATCGGCCTATAAAAACAATAATAATGGGATCTTTTCACCGAGACGTAGTTCCGCAATGGCGGGTCGTTCAATTTTCTCGCGAATCGCCGTGCCATTATCCGGAAGGAAGCGGGGCATTGATTGATCGGCTGCGACCAATGCGACGACGATTTGCGCGGCGATTATGCGACGATCTGAATGAACGCCGAGGCACAATACCGTTTGAAAAGATGGGAAAACTTCGGG
The DNA here is from genome assembly GCA_034700785.1 of Rossiulus vilnensis. Lineage (NCBI taxonomy): Eukaryota > Metazoa > Arthropoda > Diplopoda > Julida > Julidae > Rossiulus > Rossiulus vilnensis. The sequence continues at coordinate 6,476 of JAQIXS010000005.1, forward strand.
CTTTTTAAAATGCGAGCGAGCGGAGGTCCTTGTGCAAATAGACAGACGCTATCAGCGAGCTCAAATTGAATTTCAAGCGTATTTAGCCACGGTGGATCAATCGGAAGCTGGTGGGGGAACAGTTTGCGAAGGACGCTTTTTTTTATTAATTGTTCGAGCCCGGGTTCGTGGCTCATCGCTTTTTGAAGCTTTTTTTTAGATTACTGGACACGGTCCATCTGCCGCCCACTCGATGCGTGCAGGATTCAAGGACGAATTTTAAAAACCCATGCCCTGCAAACACTGTTTGAACACCTCCTGACAACGCAATTATATAAAGTGTCTTAACACCTGCCTTTAATTAAGGAAAATTATACGAGAGTGACCTGTTTGAGCTGTTTATCCGAAATCTACACGTTTTCATTGGGACACTGCTTTTTCAGGTAACGTTTGTTAACTAAAGGTTGTTATAGGGGAGTACAAAAATCATTTTGAGAATACTAACTTAAATAAAAAGTGAATACTAAATTAAATAAATATTAAGTAGCCAAGTGATTTGGAACATGATTTAATCAACATCGGTTTTAATTTCAAAATTTAGCATAAAGTAATTCAACGTATTTATCGAATTGTTTAGTCAGTGCTTGGAATGCACAAAATGATCGTCAAATGATATCAGTCAAGAATAAAAGTATGCTACCGAACTTTAATTCGTTGCAGTACTTAAGAAATACTTATAAAATGTGTTTTTTTTGCACTGGGCCAGATTTCTAAGCTTTTATCCAGTTTAAAACGCAATGATGAATGCGAGATTCTCTGCAGCCAATCAGCGAATGGAGGTGGTAGAGTTGATTGTCTCGATTACGACAGAGTAGATCCAAATAACTCGGCGGTTACTCTAACCCGGGACAATTTTCAATTCTCCATCTTTTGATTTTTTACCGAGATTTCTTCGCGAGTCAATTTCATGGCGAGATCATTTATCAAATAGCGAGCGTTGACAAGCGAGCTGCAAATTGTATCGTGATTTCGGGAGAAAGAAGAAAATCCAAATGGGGGATTAAAGCCAGGGCAATGAATGCAGTTAAAAAGCGAAAATTTACAACAAAAAAAGAAAAAGTGCGCAAAAAAGGAGGAAAAAAAAACTCAATTTTTTCAATGAATGCTTCGAAAGCGTCAAAGAAAAACCTCCGAAAATCATTGGGAGCGTTAAATGGATTTCTCCGACTTTTTATGTCGCGTTTTCCCGCTTAATGGAGCCGCTTAATTCGACGTTTAATCTGCGATCAATTGCAAACAGAAATGATGGACGCCCGTTAACGAGTTGCAGGGGGCGCTGGCGCTCTGACTGACAGCGACAGCGGAATTCATTCAAATGATTTGCGCAAATGGCGTGCGGTTTCGGAGATGATTTAAAGGAAGTTTTTCTTCGTCGAAGTTTTGCGATAAAAACTTCAATTGAGATACGAAATGCTCCGAAGCTGCATGCATCAAGTGGAGAGGCGTCATCACCCACGTTGTTAGTCACAGCGGCATTTCAAAGAAATTAAGTTTTTCAAAAAAAATTGCACGTTTATAAACTTTAATAAAAAATTCGACCGTTATATCAGATTCGGGGAATTTATATGTGCTACCAGAAAATTCCAAAAACTAATGGAATTGGGGGATTTTGTTAAAGAAAAGGCTTTTCCTCAGCATTGGTGTGATTGCATGGTTTGCACCCTTTTAGGGGGCATCGAGCAAGTTTCATTGGTTTTCATTAACGGCCAGTCAAGGTCAACATGTCATTGGTTAAGGGACAGACAATAAATAACAAAACAGGCATTTCGAATACATATCCACACAACACCATTCCTCTCTGACAGCGCATAAGCGTTTTTTCGGGATGCCCGTGAAAATATAAAGCGCATTTCATAACTGGGTTTTCCCCCATTCCGAGGAACGGGTCCTCCGAGGCCACTGATTGGGTTTTTCAAGCAGTTGTTAATAAACGCAGGGGAGTTGAGTCTAGGAGCATTGATTAAGACGAGGCCTCTAAACGCTCCTCGTTTATTAAATCATGGTGGCTCCTCGGGGATAACCAGGAATTGGCACAGTCATAGCGGAGATTTCGACCAATAACAACGTTTCCCTGCTCTTATAACACGCGCTGAAGAGGTTGAAATCAGCGATTTGCTCTTTTAATACTATCTGCGTACACGAGATCTGCTTCACTGTTATTATTTATGCTTATTGAATACGAGGGGACAGTGCGCATTTGTCCGATATTAGCTAAAAAGGAATGAAAATAAACGTTTATAGCACCCCCATTACTGCAAACATGTTTTTAGTATTACAGGAATTTCATTTTATAACAAGTTAGGCAATTAACATTTTCACGCTGATGTTATCCTATGTTAACAATTGATATCTTTCAAACTTGAATTTGCATAAATCGTTGGTCATCCTTTAGCACCTTAAACTCCTAAGAAGAATGCAATCTGTCAATTAGGATCCGTAATGCAATTAATAGCACATTTAATGACGTTTTTGGTCATATTTGTAAATGGGCGTAATTCTGGTTTATAATTTAAACAAATTTACAGCAAAAATGTCTTCAAACGATGTCATTTTAATTTTCTGTTGTTCCTGATTTAATGATAATTTAGTTACAATGCCAAAGGTGCCATGCCCAGAGTAAGCACGAACAATATTTAAAAATGATAAATAAGGAACTTTGATAAGGAATCCATTTAAAAAAGAAAAATTGGTCAAATTATCAATGTAAACTGGAATATTTGTGGTACATGTGAAGGAGTGCAGCATGGAAGATGGGGTGGTTACCAAATTCGGACGATAATGGACCAGGGGGGGTGAAAGGATCAAATATTGAATATTTTGATAGGTGTCCTTTGTGCATGAAACTTGAAACATCTGACAAATTTATTTTACTGGTACAGTGGTACATTCGCAGAATGGGAGTACCCACACTTACGAAATAACCAAGTCTTCAGTGTTCACAGATAACGACAAACACATGGTCTCAACAACAGTTTGTAGGAAAACATCAACTTGATGCATGCGTCTGATGGGTGCACTGTATAATTGATGAAAATCCACGCAAGGCGTAACGAAGCCCAATTTGGTTAATGAAATCGCCGGCTATCCTGCAAGCGAACCGCACGCCGGTTCCTAATGTCGGATGAGCACGCAAACGACGGAATGCCGTGCGCTTTACGATCGCCTCCGTTCGCAACGCGCACACGCACGATTTGCCCAAAGTGTTCATGCCAACTTGCACTCGCAATTAGGCGGAAGTCTCAGGAGTCCCCCGGAAGCGTCGACACGCCATTGTGCGCGGTGTCAGGAGTCATTTGCGGACTGACTTTCGAGGATCGGGGCTTCAACCCGACCGTACATTTAGGATTCCCAAAGGCCAGGGTAGCAGTGTCTTGGCAAACGAATTTTCCTCATTTACAGCAACGGTGGAACGTTGAAAACGAACTTTGTTTACATCCGGTAACTGTATACTGAGCACCATCACAGCTAATTTTTTATTCTTATTTTTTACAAGGAAAACCTCAGACGCGACTTGACACCAATTATGAAGCATGTATTTATTTTGCATTCGTAGTTGCTTACATTGTACATGTAACATGAGCGTGTAACGATTCATTTCTCAACTACCCTGTGTTTTTAAAGATTTTGGGGAAAAAATATCTGATTATCTTTGTGTTTATTTATTTATTAACACGACGTTTAATCCACGATTTTGGGCTTCTTCAGGTGCATGGGGTAGCTATACTGGACGTGAATAATGCATATGAAATTGTACCTGATGAAGCCCAGAATCGTAAGCGAAACATCCTGTTAATATATACGTGTATAAAAAAACAATTTGATTCAACCGATCACATGATGGAGAAGATTAAGACCATCATAAATTATAATGGAACAGAATGGAAACCAAATTTACCAAATTACTGACATTTTTATTAATTATTTCAAAAGTTGAAGGTGTGCTATGGAAAAAGGGGCAATTCCCCATTATTACGTAAGCGCGACTATATACGCCCACTTTTGAGCAGTATCATAAACAATTAATCATTTGAGATTATGGCAATTTAATGCTGCAACTTCATCTGATGAAAATTTGAAATTTCACTGACTTTTCCAGGTTGGTACTACTTCGCTGACAATTCCAGGTTCTCCAGGTCAGTGAGGGGAACTCCAAAGAATCACGCAAGATATTAACTCAAAAGAGATTTTGGACACCGGATAAGTGGCATATTCGTTTTTGGAGCGTCAAACACTGGTCACTTCTTGAAGAATGGAAAAAGTTACCTTCATATTAAATCGCGATGAAAAAATGTTTTCCTAGTTTATTGAGAACAATAGGTGGGGATCAAAGGGCACTAATAACCGCGGACAATTAAAACACCCGATATTTTAATTGGTCACCGAACACGCAGCATCGGTTGCCGTACGTTTCCGGTGACATAAAAGTATTCCCAAGTTAGTTTTAAGGTGCGTGAACGAATGTTTAGTCAACCAATCAACAATGACGGATTGCACGAAAATACAATAGAATAACCAGCCATCGAGGTTCGTTTTGATGGTCGTTAAAGCAACCGAAGACCACGTAATTTAGTATGGGCAAACGCACGTTCCATGCAAATTTACAACGCACCTCTTGAAGCAATGTTCACGACTTAGCACGCACGCAACGTTTGAATTTTCGCATTTGTACTTCTTCCCCCCTCTTGCTCATCGTTCCGGCAAATATGACGACACTAATTAGATGGCCAAATATTAGCAGCGGTACGTGTTTATACAACAGTCTAAAAAAACAATTTGAACGCTGATGAGCGCCGTTGCCGTCCTATCGATTCCAGGGCAAGGTGTACAATGAACCACTCGACAAAATGCCTTTTCCCAGTGCTAAAAACGAGGCCCTAGTAACGCCCCCCGCACCCTCCAGCCCCCTTCTAACCGAAAGGGGGGTGGAGAATCGTGTGTGTTCAGCTAATAACTTACAACTGCACATAATCCAGATAAGGCGCGTTAAGGCTCGGGAAAGAGACCTTTAAGAGAGAGAGAGGCTTTCATTAGCGTTAATACGACGCCAAGAAAAACAAGCGAGATGCGTGTACAATAATATTATTATTGCACATTGATTTGAAATTGCGAGCAGTTTCCCCATTGGCCGACCAGAGGCGCCATGTTTTTTCCTCAAATAATTCCGAATTAGCGAAGATGAAATGCGCGCCAGGCAGCGCTAATGCAATTTTCGGTTTTGACGCATCATCTAACACGATCTAAATTAATAGACATTAATAAATCGCAGTCAATTTGCTTATTCCCATCCACCGTCATTGCTTCTTGACGAAAAAAATTATATATATGCAGCTTTTCTTCAGGCGATCACGTGGCTTTAACAGGAATGAGCAGAGCAGCACTCGTGATATTAATAACATCTCAATAATGCGCGGAAATTAGTTCAGACATTGAAGCGGGATGTCAGAAACATGTTTTAAGCGTGGTTACATGTTCAAGCATGTGTGGAGTACTTTCCAATTGTTTTGACAACACTGTCTATTAATCCATGTTCATTTCATTTCGCGATTTTCAAATTTATGGTCTTAGAAAAAAATTGTCAGAATTTTTTCCTCTATAGTATAGCATTGTAACAGTACTGTAATTACACTTTACTTAACTTAGACATAAGCGATATTCATGTGTATCGCTTCTACTACATTTCCATCTCTGGAACAAAGTTTTATTACATATTATTAAATTTGCATATCCCTTCGCATCCTGCAATTCGCGCTAAAGGTTTACAAGCAGGTTATGCGGATGGGATTTTGCGAGCGTCCCCAGCCTCGGTCACTTTGATCTTTGCTGGCATTGGTCAGCGCCAAGGACATTCATTATTCATCCTGATCAATAGTCCAGGTCAAACCTAGCGCTGCAACCTTCCACGAAATCCACCCCCAACCAAGAACTACATCCATAAAGGTTTTATTCTCGTTCACACGGTCGTCCTCCCACATCCGACACGTACGGAAATCGGGTCAAAGAAGGTCTTCCGGAGACCAAATATCCATCCCACTGGACTTCTTTCCCCACCCAATAATGGAGGGTTGGTGCATGCGCGTTGCGTCTATACACCGTGAAAAAACAAAGCAGGCAGCCTATGAAGAACAAGGAAGACATAAAGCGCTCACTTTTCTGCACAGCCAAACATTGCTGGTTGACAAGGAAGTGCTCAAGAAAGGCGAAGTAGAGGGGCATTTCACAAGGTCTGTTTTTCAGAAATTAAAGAGTCCCTCCTCGCAGCACCAGTTCTCTTTAAACAGAAACTCGCTTCTTCGATGTTCTTGCGAAAGATGCCTGCAGAGGCACTTGCCCTTTCTTGCTATTCGTTCATTTATCAGAAATGTGGAATACAGAGTGCTACATTAAATCTGTTACATGGTCAGTTGCCTCTCAGTTTACCTTAAAAATGAGGACATGTTCCAACCATTCCTTCCCTGGTTGCCAGTGTCTTTGAGAAAAGAAGGCAAGCAAAGTTTGCTTCTTCCTTTCTCTAGTAATAACTGCTTGCCTCTTTAAGTTCTTAGGAAAAAGGACAGGAAAAGCCTTCCTTGCCATCCAGTACCCTTTCGCGCTACTTTAAAGTGGAGGCATGCAGAGATGTCTGAGGCAACGTTCTTTGCCTCTTCATCAATTATGGAGTATTAGAACTGAAGAACCTGGGCTCGGTTCGACTTTATGGTTTGCCCCCGCGCTCGACGTCAGCTTCAACGCTTCCGGGGCTTCGGGTAGGCCGCCGAGGCGAGTTCATTCTGCAGCTTCCATTTTGGTGTATGAACGAGCTTTAAAAGCCCGTAAATTCTTAATGCCTTCAATGTTTAATGACTGCCAGCGGGTTCCGGGACAGCAGGCTAAGTGCTCGCCTACAAATTTGTAAATGGAACGGTAATGCTTTGGCACACAAGAGCGGGAAATGGAGGAAGACAGCAGAGGGATGTACAGGCACTGGAGAGAAAAGGGGACCACACAATACTAACGCTCTGCAGGGAGAAAAATGCGCAAAAACGGTCGTCCGAAACCAGTCGGTCATCACATGCCTTTTGTAACTAAATTCCATCAATTTTTCGAAGAATTTCATACGTGTACACCATTTATTGTCCAACGCTTCGCTTACAACGGCTCCATCAAAGACTAAAAAAACGTAAGACGAAAACCTTGACAACAACTGACAAGTGTTCAGTCTTTATACATTTGATAAAGACATTTACCACATTTTAAACACCAATAACATACTTAAACAGGTCATATTCTAGTAATCGTGAAAGCTATAAATATGAATAAATTTGTTTAACGATAACGACTAGTAAATTACCACTATAGGCCTATTACACATACAATGTATTTGTAACAGGGGACTACATTCTGCGGGTTTCAGCTTATATTTGTTAGGCGGACTCGAGATGCCTTCCAACTTTGCGAGTGCCAGGATCGTGCTTCGCTGGTTAATACAAGAGCGTATAAAACGAAAACAAAATGGCGACATCAGCCAGACGTTTGATGGAGGAGGAGGAGGAGGAGGCGGTGAAGAAGAGAATCCTAAAGAAGTGGCAACCGCAAACTTCGTTAACGTACCGAGGCCGCAGCCTGTTAAATGCGCCGGACACTAACGGCTGTCAGTGCGTTTCTCCGGCCACTCGACTCCCTTCGATAACGAGCTTAGCGTCCGGCATCTCGGCACGAAATTAGATCAATGAAAGGACGGGTCACTTTCCATCTGTTGCCAATGCGAGATGTTTTCATCGATGGACGTACATAACACGCGCTACAACTGCTGACGTTTTCTTATTACACGTTTACCAGCCATTTTTTTTCCATCGAGCCTTTTCCGCCACCCCCCTCTCTCCTAAATTACATAAACTAACAACTTGGCAGATTCGAAGTAACTGCACGGAAAATAATCCGAAAAGTGAAACAAGCTTCTGCGATTATTTGGCTTCAGTCGCCATTAAGAGTCACGCGTTCACTTGAACGGCACGTGCGTATTAAAATTGTGAAGCCGATGCGATTCGAAAATCATCCGGGTTCAAGAAACGATGATCGCATATCCATGACTCGCATAAGATCATTAAATCTCCGAAGACTCCAGTTTTCCATACGAAAGGTAATTAAGTCACTTTCGAATGGCTTATCTACTCACCCATACACGGATCTGGGGTTCGATTATAATACGTAATACATGAACATAATTTCTTATCTGTAAAATAAGGCAAATAAGGAAAACATGCAAACAAACGTTCTCCTATAATATCAATATAGCCGTAGTCGAAGAATACAAACAATAATATATTGCAATAACATCATGTTGGCCGGTCAAATATTTACAGTTATTAATATTCTTATTGAGGTAAACACGCTATGATATGTACAGGTACTAAAATTGAACAGGAAATTATAAGGCTGACCAAGGTGTGATGAAAGTGAACTGCTCATTTTCCGATTAGCTCATCATAAACTAATCGATATATGACCTATTTCTATCTGGCTATAAATGGATTAAATTCCGTTGCTCATTCGAGACAACATGTTGGTATTTCTCCAAATACAATATGCCGACACTGTGCATGTACATCCCGTAAGTATCTTAGAACCTGCTTATGTATATGTGAGGTAATAAGATACGATCAGATATTGGATACTGCGATGGTCATATGTTTACTTGGCAAATATGAGAATAATTTCTACAAAACAAATTTGATCTATAGAGATTCGCCCAATTGAATTTATGTTCATAATCGTAATGTCACCATGGAAAAGTACTCTGGCCTCTCAAGTGTTATTCAAAGCTGGTTAACATGTTGGAGAATCCGGCATTATGTAATGAATGTGATTATACTCGTGGGAAATTGATTTTAAGACAAGTAATGTTCCATACATGTAAGTCGTCAAATAATGCTGGCACATGTTTTTTAATTTAAATTACTTTTCTCAATTTGCTGTTGCAAGTAAATTAAAACTTAAATACACTCCATTGTTAACATTTACCGTTGTTTCGTAATATAACCGAACATTTGGGCTTAACATGGATGCGTTCCATCAAATGGGTCTTAGTGGGAGCATATAGAAAGTTACATGTATCAAATAAAAACACAAACCTGCATTAGTGGAACCTACATTCCTACATGATAGTTCATTAAAAGGCACAATGAATACGTGTAATGACCCCATTCGACACAAGAACGCGTGATTTCAGCGTGCGCTTCCGGAAGGAACGGTGCCGCCCTCTAGCGTCGAACTTAACCCCGGTGAAAAATGACTCGGGTTGCGAGGAGGGGGTAAACGTGCTCGAACACTTCTGCAACTCATTGGCGCAACAAATTACTCCGGCTAAGACAAACTCGCCACTTAAGCAAGGGAAGTCGTTTCTCGTCTAGCCTGCCAAAACATCCTCCCCCTAACGGCCAACACCTGAAAACCTCGACGAAAGACAGGGCCGTGACCCCAAACCCTGATTTACGAGAGAACACGAGACGAAGATCGTCCAGATTCGCGAAATGGCAGCGTTGAAAACGAGGGGCCCTCCCCATACATCTTCCGGCGTGCTGTCCACCGTGTTATTTATCCCCTGCTTACGAAAAATTGGTAGCCCGAAATGGAGTGCGCGCGGACCCCCTGATAGGGCTCAGCTGCACCGGATCCGTCAAAGTCAACATTTGCGAGAGAGCAGTGATATACGTGCCCGCAAAATTGCGCTAATTTTTCAATTAACGCCACTAAAAATCGCGGGCGAACTAGAGCACGCGCGTGACGTACCAAGGGGGTTAGGTGAGGGGCTGAAACTTGCGAAAAATCGAGAGTCCCTCCCAAAAAAATGTTGTCTGTTGCAGAATTCACGAAAGGCAAAGGTTAAAGAAATACGTTGACTGGGTGTAATTTGAGTCAAATGCGTGGAATTCGCGAGCCAAGAACCGACCACGCAAAAGGGGAGATTCTGTCCTGAGCTCATTTTTAAGACGTCAACAGAATATATTGCCACACAAAAAATCCAGGAAATATGAAGATGGAATCGGACAAAATGAACTTTGATTTTCCTACAATTTTAGATTGACTTTCCTAGCGTTTTCCTTTTGTATTGTGTCAGTGTGGATAATCTCGACATTTTTTTGGTGTGTATCATAATGAAATTAACGATTTATGCAAAATATATCTTTCAGCATCCAAATATTAAATCAATGAAATTGCTACAAGGGACATCGTTTTCGTAATAAGATTGAGAATAATCGCGTTTTCCAGGTTTTCCCCAAATATTTTATCCTTCACAACAACCGATTGTGACGGTGCTAAACGTGATTAGTCTTAAAACAAAACTTAACACTTCCAATAGTTCTGCGAATTTAAACAAACAAAATTCAATGGAGGCGGAAAAGCAATGAAGTTCTAACATGGAAGTTCTCCATCTAACAAATGGAGGTTATTTTTGGGAATTGAAACCACGAGGCAGACGAGCATCTTTGCGGATATACAAGTATATGTAAATGAAAGTAAACAAGCGGTATTAATTTGTGTGGAGTTTTCTAAAATATTTTAAAATATTACAAATCCCGTGTATGCCTATTGACAAAGTGAAACAGCAACCATTGCACTCGTTTTTACATAATCAATGCACATTTTCAATCTCGATAAGATACAGAACCTAGAAGAAAATCGAAGAAAAAAAATGGGAGAAATGATATAAAGCAGAAAGCGAAAAAAAAGTTCGAAAAATTACGTAAAAAAGTAGGAAAAATTGGAAATAGTTGAATTGCATTAATCAAGCAGGGGAAAAAAGCTAGCTTTAAACAAGAATACATACGAGTGAGTGAATGCCGAAAATTTTGAAATCAAAATAATAATAAAAAAGTATGAAACTTTTCGGAATTGGGGAAAACGAATGAGAATTGTGGATATCCCCAAAAAGATAAGAAGCTGGAACCATAGCCAAAAAAAATCCCTACGCTTTTCAAAACTCAAATGATCGTTTGCAACGAACGTGGTCAAACTGCTTGAGCCAATCGTGTTGCAGCATAGAGGCCCATGATGTATGATGGCAAAGTAATGTGCAACCCCTTTTCCTTCGCATGGAGAGGGAAGGAGGGAAATGAAAGCAAAGCTTTAGAAATAAAAGGAAAAGAAAAGTAGGGAGGAAGGAAGCCAGGAGTGCTGAAAACGCGAAGCGAGCCTTAAATAGGTCCCGATGACAGAAAGTGTTTCCTTTAAGACAGCATCCATTGTAATTTCGAGCCAATAAAACGTCAGAAAAGTAAAGTTGCATTTTACTTCACTCGATAATACGCTGTCCAAACAACAAAATTAAAGTCACTACGGCTGCAACCAACCGTAAATTGTTCCTTTCTTATCCAAAAAATAAAGGAAACTTAAATCGATTTGCTTGCGGAGCCACGGAGAAGTCGAACGAGGAAAAAAACTAGCATTTCAGAGCCTAACACTCGAGCGTATTGAAAGGCAAAACTTATGACCAGTTAAACACCAGAAAAGAAAAGACACGAAGGAAAAACATGTAGGAATTTTCCATGACGGTAAATTCGCTTATTAATCCAACTGACGAGATCTAAAAAATCAACACAAAAACTGTCCACTCGCACCACAACATTTTATTACCTTGGCAGTTTTAAGTTTTTTCATGAACATTTTAAAGTTTTGCCACCGTCGTTATAAAAAATATATTTTAAAAAAAAAAAATGCGATCCCGCTCTGGCAGAAATCCAAGTGAAATTCCCAAGTCGCTATTTCTGAATTATTGGAGTTTTATGAAAATAATGACCCTTTACCGTTTTAGTACAACGGCTTAGTCCTAATGATCTAGGACGTCCATTTGCTTTCAAGCTAAATCTCTCGCCATGTTCGCTCGTTTTTTTTAATGATTTTTTGCTGCTGACCGCTGGCCATCTGGGTTAAATACGGTATCCAACTAATGATTTCAAAACAAGATTTTCCAGCAAAGCCTTCCTTAAAACCCCGTTGACTAATAGATAGCTTTCATTACTTCCATCTTTAAATGGCTTGACCAAAATCATGACATGGATTGGGGAAAAAAATGGTAAAACTACAAAGAACCAAAAAAATACGATAAAAAATAGGCAAAAAATGGTCAAAAATTGTTGCGAAGTCCAATACAACATCGAAAGACTAATGACAACATTCGAGTGGAGATACCTCGTGGTTTTTTAGGAGAGTAATAGGATTATTATTTCTGATGCCGCGCTTAACGATAGCAAAAAAAAAAAAAACAGGTATAGACAAAAAAGAGTAAAAAACCGTGTCTCAGAAAACTGCAAGACATCAATTTCACGAGTACAATTTTCTACTTGAAACAAAACTTTAAATTACATATCTGCTGTTGATTAACCGCAGAGCTTTTTGGCTTTAAAAGTTCCCTTAATTTCTCATAATAAACACAGGATCTACAGAAATCAAAGACGTCCAGGACGTGTACTCAAACTTCCAGTATGAGTACGCTTGCATGGCAAAGAAACATTCAAATGAAGCGCTCAACAGCTGAGTGGGAAGCAGTTTAGCGCTGCAGTATTCAGCAATTATAATATGCACTGTATATCACGTGTACGTGTTTATACAAATTATCAGGCTTTTATGTTCACACATAACATATGCATAAAAGCCATTAACAAATACTGACAATGATGCTGATCGTGCACGTGCAATACTGATGGTTTAAAATTAAATACTGACTAATACCGAAGAGTTCTTGATACTCGAGCGTCAGTATCCGTTATACTCCCAAAAATGATGAATGTTTGATCAATCTATGACTAATTTTTGATTAAGATTTTATAAGATGTCTGACTAGCTAAATATGCCCTGTTTTACTGAAAGCCATGATTCTATTTGATCAACACTCAGATCGTCAGCATCAGTATTGAGGCAAAACGGACATTAACAGTAGTTTTCTTGAAGATTCACAACTATATTATTATAATGATGCATACTGATGAGTAATATTAGTTTCAGCTGCCCATGAAAAATAGAACGGGTACGCTAACGTGACGTCAGTCGCTTTCTCGCTGCTGAAGTTAAACCAATGCCGTGTCACGGTTAGTCGCTGCTGCAGTAGCGGAAAAGAGACTGACATCACACGTTGGCGTACCCGTTCTACCGTGTGAGGTCCGCTTAACAAATTCGTTTAGATCTCTTCAGACTGTTTCAATATTTTACGAGGTTGATTTTTCACTTCCGGACTTCCAGTCGCACGCATTATTATCAAGGTGAAAATTGGTTCATTGTAAAATACCTTAAGACTTCACTAAGGACTTCGAGTGGACCGATTTCAACGTAAATATTAATAACAATAAAACATCGAAGGCTCTCTGGTCAGCATTCCAGCTCACGTCTGGCGGCCCTAATCCCGACCATCCTTCACTCTGGCTGCGGATTTCGAGCGGCAGAAGGGCCGCAGCGCACCGGGTGCAGGGCGTCGAAAATTTCCATATACAAGGCGGGCACTTATTCGTTGCAGATGTTCCTTTGGAATTGATGATGCGGGATTTGCCTTAGTAGGTGCAATGGAGTTGTTGTAAATTGGTAAATAAATCTTCCGCCCGGCCGATCATTTGTCTGCCGCTGTCAACTTGAAAATTCGCCCTTCGCCAAAATCAATCGATACGTATACGTGTAACGTGTGCCGAACACAAACCCACCGCCCATGGAGTGCGTCTTTCTCCTGGCGGACGTCCTCCTCGGGATTCCGCTAAATCCCCGGCTAGGGAAATTCCCCTCCACCCCCGCCCGGATCCACGCACGTGCCAAGAGATGGCCTTAATATAAACGGATGCGATTACGACCAGATGGGACCGCTTGCCTTTTGATTAGCCAGCGATTCTGGGAAACGATCCGCCAACGGCGGTTAAAAGTTGAGGGCCTCTGCGAAAGAATTCCTGGAAAACTACTTGAGATATATGGGGAATTCTTCACTAATTACTTTTATCACCCACATTTCTGACGTCATCGTGACTCAAAAATCTATCAACTTTACCCAATTTTTAGGCCCGCTAGGGTGTGTTCAAATTTTGAGACCGTCGATGAGTATAGACGGGGAAATCAATGACTTATAAGGTTGTAACAAGTCTTCACTGACAGACGATACTTTAAGACTTATTTTCCTGTTTGAAATTTAAATTCGAATCAAATTCGAAATCTTAAATTGGAGGAGGGAATCTTTCAACAGGGAGGTACACGACTTATGTCATGTCATATTACTCGATTTTCAATCCCACTTTACGTTAATTTACAACAAGCAATTAATATTTGCAGAGAAGTTAAAATTGGCTACTATACTATGTATTTCTTTTATTATAACGCTAAAACACCAGTTCATTGTTTTAAGCAAGGATTAAGCACTATCTTAACTGCTGCACTTATAATATAAAGTTCTCATGATAATCACAACAATGATGAACGTGAGCAAAATTAAGAGGAATAAAAGGTAGGCAGCTTAATCAGTTTTTCAACATCTCAAGAAAGCTCAGTGATATTGAAAAATGGTTTATTAAGCGCAATATTTGGAACAATCTAGCCACTGTTATATAATTTATGGACGGCCCCCACAGGCCCTGACCTAAACCGTGTTCCTCTAAAGCCTTGAGCACACTTCCTGTATTTCATCATAAAGGGACCACTTTCATCGTGAACGACCCAATCCGTATAGAGAACCAGCCTAAAATGATTAATGATAACCAACGCTGCCACCAAACTTAATTCTTCACTCATCAATTTCGTGTACGAAAAACGAGAAACAACCCAGCAGTGGCAAGGCTTAAGCTAAGCCAGTGGAACAAGCCTCATTTAGCATGCACCGAGTTCGACATGCAAGAGCGTACGGAAGAACGTTAAAAATGCATCAGGAAATCAAACTAATTCACTTTAGACCCAGAAAACGTCCGTTGAGGGGGGAGCGCTCTAGGTTGCCAAATAAAAAGTGTTGCAGCGTATGGGGCCGCGGGGAAAAAGCGATGAAGAATAAAACAATACCTGGGAGACCCGGGGGTCCATAAACATCCGAAGTGTGAATTAAACCTTCAACGTGCACTTAGCGAAACGAGAGCAGTTTCGCGGCGAAAAACGGGCCAACTTAACGGACGATGACCCCGGTAATGTGTGCAGTTCCTGCCCCTACCAGGCCCGAGCTCGTTTTAACCAGAGCTGATGACGTCATTGGATTCTGGTAAATTGATAACCAGGGGACATGCCTGATTAGTATAAAAGGATTTTGTGCCGCATACTTCTCAAAAAACGCTTGCAGCAGTGTAACGCATGTTAAAACGTGCTAATGGACGTAGTAAACTTAGTTACTCCGATATCAACAACTTCGACAGTCTCCAAGAAACTTCCGCTTTAGATTACCATACAATAATACAAATGAACACATGAGATATTTCATTACCTATTTACCCAATTAAAACAACTTGAGGTTAAACAAAATGGCTGTAAACTATAATGTTGATTAATAAAGATTCATTATTTAAACCGCCCGAAAACCAAAGCTCCAGCTTGAGTTGAGTGGTCAAATTTTAAGAAAGAAATAAAGAGGGTCAAATTTCAGCCATCATCAATAGGCATATTTTGATGTTATCAACTTTTTTCAAGTACATGTACCACCCTTATGAACCAACGCTGCCTACTGAATGTGAACAGTATCTTTATATGAGACGGGCCATTACGTTGTAAAGAAACCGATTTACATGCATCAAACCAAATGTTTTACTAGAATACGCAAAAAACCACACGTTTTTGCTTCAAGCAAAAGGAATGCTAAATTTATTTTTCCGCGTATAGAATTGCTTGTCCACTAGGGTCTGATACGTTTTGTGTAATTTGAAAACGTCCAGTTTGTTTACAACCCGTATCTAGAGATCGCATACTGAAAAGTTAACTGTCGATTATGGACACCTTGGACCGTCCATTCTTCAGAATCGAACTTTGATAAATAATACATGCAATGTCAGTCACAGTGAATTGCAATCGTCCAAACAGTGTTTGATTGTTGTGACGAGTTTCGAAAAGTACCTATAGAGGTCATCGGCGGTGCGACCACCCGCGAATTTGCGTGCTACCGCAGCGGGTCGCAGGTCAACCTGCGTAGTCGTATCCATTAAAATCTTCATTTTTCAGCGGCGTAGGTTTTCATTTGTCATTCAATGCTGGTCATATCAGAAGCGCGGCGTCATCATTTCCAGCAAATGAAAGTCGCTAATGGCCGCTCTTCATCACGCGCCAGAAACCAAACAGGGCTTTTTTTTCTGCCTCCAGAAATTTATGTCTCGAGCCAACATCCTTTTTTATTTTTTATCCTACGGAGTCCTACATAGGCCAATACGCATGTCCGAAGTGATATATACCGATGTATGTGCAGTCCATCAACGAGCACAAAGCAAACACCGAACGGCCAAAGCGTTCTGAATAAGAGAGAAATGGAAAAGGAACTCCTTCGCACAAAGGCAGGTCCGTGAGGCCGAAGCCATTACCTAAGCAAAGTCAGTGGCTCTTAAAAGATTGAATAATGTCGGTAAATGCCCTTCGATTGCACTCAATTTGATACCAGGCGGCGTTATCCCCACCATTGTTGAAGCTGCTATTTAGTTTAGCTGGGCAGAAAAATAAAGAATCGGGGTTGGAAAGGTGGAAAGGGGTGACAAGATGGATACGAGAAACGATAGTGGATCTAGAACAGTTATGAACTCTGGTCGCCATCTTGCTTTATTTTCCAGCACGTCCACTAGAGGACGCCCCACTCGCAAAACTCGGCGAAATAATGCTGCACTTTAGTTCAGTCGACATGCAGTGTACGTGAATGTGCTCGCATTCAGTGCACTAAGAAAATGCCCTAAATAACTGATGCAGTCCATTAAAAAGACGTCTGATTGTCAAGGTTTCAGACGAAAAGAGGGAAAAAGCGCTAGGGAAAAGGAATCTGAAACGCCTCTTAAAAGCAAAAAAAAAACGAAATAAAACGACAAGAATAACCGAGTAAAGAAAACCATGTATTACCTCGGTATAAGTGACGTAATTTTTGTATGATATCACTAAGCTTTCATCTTTTATGCAAACCATGGTTTTAGCAATTACAGCCAAAAATGCATTATCAATTCGTTTGTGCTAAGATAATTGTCATCCATTTACACTTCAGAACATTTCTCTGATCTACCTTCTAAGTTAAATTAACTTAAAACAAGGTGGCCAAGCCGATATCTTGCTTAAAATTGTATTGATGGGATAAGTCAAATTCGTCCAATTTCTTGGATATCTTGTTTTCTTATTTAGAATTGAGCCAAAAGGATGCCCACCATTCAAAGAATTAATAACAAATTTTGCTTGTAAATACTTGTTATAATAGCTAAATTTATTTCTTCTCCCTTGTCCTATAGGGCATGTGTCACTTTTTGTAACCTGAAAATGTCCCGTTTATGTATAAAAAATGAGAATTAAAAAAAGTCATGAGTCTCCGCAAATAGCGCTCTTTAATTTTTATTAAATAAACTGGATATTTTCAAATTATAAAAAAAATAACGTAGATCCCAGAAAGCAATTAATTCTACACGAAAAAATAAATAAATTGAACACATTACATGATGGGCATCCTTTTGGATCGGGCTTCAAAAGCCATTGTTTCCGAAGTTAATTTACTGTAAAGGCAAGAGTGAGCCGTGCTACGATTGGAGTGGCTGGGTGGTGGCGCACGTGCGGGGGTCGCAACCCGACAGATTTGGCACGGGCCACCCAACAACGTTTAACCCCTTTTTACTCTAACCCAGCCACTCTCATCCGAAACGAGGTTGACGTAAACAAACTCGGTTGAAATGCAAACATCGAGTTGGGCATTGTACGAAGGACACAGCCTTCCATTTCCAGGCGCAATCTGGCATTCGGACAACGCAAACCATTGGCCAGCGGTCGATGGCTGGCAAAAGTTCTCGTGTTCGTTGCCTAAAATATTTTTGTTTCTCTTCGGGATTTTCGTGGTGAACAAGAAAGTTGCCCTGATGAGCGTTAGCCACCCACATGATTAAACTAAGAGGGGATGAACTTCGAAACGCTAAGGTAAACAAAATGGTTTTGGTTAAAACCCCTTTGCGAAGCAGACATAAACAACGGGAGATCGGCACGCGAATTAATGGGCATCACGCAAAAGGCAAGATGGCAGCGGAACGAACATAAATATTGAAGCTGGATGAAAGAAAAATACACTTTAAGCCTAATTGTTTTCAACCGCACGCAAGTTACATGCGTCGCAACACCTACAGCTTTCCGAGGGAGACTCAAATGAGACGATGGGACGATCGGAACATCTCACAGGCGTCAACAATTTATTGCTAAAACTTACCGGACACCTCACAGCCAAGACATGAAGCAGTTCTTTGTGCTGATTTCACAGTAGGTAACTACATATAACTAGCATAGCTATATTATGTGAAGGAATTTGCTTTCATGGTAACAAGTGAACACATGTTTTCAACACCCAGAGAAGGTGGTTCAATTCAATTCAGCATCCTACTGTCAGCAAAGATATGCCATGTGGTAGGAGAGCTGTGATCCATCAACCCATATTATTATACATCAAACTGAATTTCTGTTAGTTAAGGGTGGTAAACGAATATAATTCTCTAATAAGTCATTTTAAACTATTAGTTTTAAACGTATAAGGTTTATTCAACCATCTATTTGTTTAAAAATAAGCAAATTTTGCTGGTTTTTAAAGTGTCACTCATAGGATAGTTCAAATTGTCGACTCTGTTAAAAAGCAGGCTAAAAATTCGATTTTGACAAAAATTAGTTCGACAACCCAAAGAAACTCCTGGTTTACAGCATCGGTCTACCTCAAGTGAATCCCGAGAAATTGCGCAAAACGATCCCACCAATGGGGGCGCATCTACGCTCGAGCGGAACAGGCAGCTACCGAAATCCTCCAATTCGCAACATCGGGGTTCCATTTCCCATTTGGTGAGCGTAATGCGTTTGTTATCAGATATCTTCAATCAGGAGCAAAGTCGGGGAAAAAGAAACAGCGGCTTGCACCAACGATTTTCGGAGGGAATTAATGAGAGTAGACAGGATGGGATGCGACGGCAACCGAAATTTGCATAAGCATTCAATTAGTTATTTGATACACGCGAGCAAATTGGTCGGGCGAAGAAAAGTTCATCAGGCAGCGCAGCAGTCTCATTCCATCGCGCCCTCAAATTGTTCCCAACTCCCACACCTCCGTACTCCCCCCCCCCCCCCTCCTCCCTCATCACCAGAATGCAGGGGGCGCCACTCACGCCCAAAGCAAAGCATATTGATAAGCAAAACTTTGTAAAACTCAACATCCGTTGAGTTGGGGGAAGGCCAAATTTACGAAACAATGACGAAAAACGTTCATTACAATACACTTCGCAATGGTACAGAGCTTCAGTTAAATCTATATGTATTGGAATTAAACTCAGAACTACTAAATTACTACACGTTTTTCCAAATTAACATGGCAATTGCCGTATTTGGCATGTTTTCTTTTGTATCATATATTGTGACATTTATGTAGTGTCATCCCAATGGACAACCAGACTTGATAACAATTGTTACACTTTGTCTGACCAAATCCATTAGCAAATTTTCCTGACATTTCACTGATATTTACGATCAACATTAGTTTCTTATGATATTTTCAGATTTACCAAACGGCCAGACACCCTAACTTTATGAACGATTTTATTCGTCGATTAATGCCCTTATTTTGATCATGTAATATTTAGCACCGCATTTTTAATGTATTAATTAGCCGATTAGCGAAGCATATGGCGCAGTCCATCGTTACCTTTACCTAGTCGCATTTTCCTTTCTGGATCTACCCCCAGAAAACTTGGCATAGACAATTTTTTTTATCAATTTTTCCAATAAATATGATTACCTAATCAAGCGACTTCGTCTCCAGCCAAGCTTCCTTGCCCTAGAAGAAGAAAAAAACTGCCTCGACTTTTTTAGCCCCGAAACCGTCGTAATTACAGATATTAAGTTCTCCAAGATTAGGTTTCTTGTCGTTCCCTAGGTATTGCAAATCGCTGGCAAAATTGACACCCTAACAATAAATTTGTGTAATGATAACTTCGCCCGTGGTGTCACTTTTTTATTGCCTTTTATCTCGGCAATGGGTGCTGCTGACTTGCAACTATTCCCCATTCCTCTCCGTCGGCTGGGGATTTTTTTCGAGTTCCATCCATACGAAAATGGGAGAAAAAGTCGATGACAGACATCGAGTTACACGAGCCACGGCTAGTGACGTAGGAGAAACAAATTCGCTAAAATCGACGAGGAAAACATCGCACCTACAGGGCGTCCGCGAAGATTGTCACAATTAAAGAGTCGCACTTCATCTGGTCATGCATTAACCCAATGCTTCAAATGTGACTGACCTACATAAGCGTCTTCGAGTTATCTAATATACGGGTACTGTACATTTGAGAATGACTTTCATTTTAAAGGCAACTTCGGAATGGCGGAAAAAATTCATTCACTTATCAGTTTAGTAAGCATTTATAGCTTATTAACTATGATTTATATCGTTTATCAGACGATGATATAAATGCATTAAAATTCTTAAATCATTTTTAATTAATTCCCAAGTTATATAATATTTAGATTTAACTCAGCAATTTATTGCCAAGTAAACGAAATGCGATTAGGTATAGGGCACTGAAATTCAAGCATCCAGAAAATGCAACTTAATTTCTAACCGAAGTGATGAAGGTAAATAAAAGCACTAACAGCTTCGCCTCTTATGGCTTTACAAAATTGATGAATAATTTAATATTGTAAATATACCGGTATATAAATGTATACATATACAATTAGTAAACGTAAGGCGTATAAGTACAAATATAAGTAGTGTGATGAAAAATGGAAGGTAAGATTTGGAGCAGACCCCTGTTCCACAAGGAACGCATTTCAGTTCCAACAGAAGGATAAAAAGTACATTGCAATTATTAACTATTTCATGCTAATTTTTGCATGCTACGTAGTATATGGTCATACAAAACGCTAATTTTGGATGCAAGGACTCATGAAAGCCATCTGATAAAATCTGGAAATTTTGGAAAGCTTCACTGCTCATCCTGTAACGTCCTTGAAGGAGGAACAACTTTGAACGAAGACGTCACCACCTCCGTTCCAATTTGCTACCCATCCCGATGCAAAATCCGCGACAAAGCTGGAGAGCGGGTTGAATAGGGACGAGTGACTATAGAAAGCCCGATTGAATGGGACCCGATCGCGATGGACGGTGAACAAAGTAAATAAAAGCGAACCAAGAGAGAGTGACACAATGTCACCCCCCTCCTCTCTCTCATCCCAGCTTCTATGGAGGTTTTTTCGCCGCACAATGGGCCCCAATCCAGTGCTGGTGGCCCCCCTCGTTTCGAGCCTGCTTCGCAACACCTATAGGCAACTAGCTCGGAGCGAGGATTGGGCGTTGTGCGAGTCAATTCAACAGTCAAGAAATCGATTTAACGCTGAGAAAAATGGAGGACGTGCGAACACCAATTTCCCCATTTCGGAATGAAAGATTCAGCGCCTCGACAAAAGCCAACTAAGTGCAAGCGCGCCTTCCTAACGGCGATTCTGAAGTCGTGCTCGCAAACAAGCGACTCGCGAAAAGGATGCAAAATTGACTTTTTATCACTTTGGATTGCTAATGCCTTCCTCGCGTTTCCGGGACACGCGCGGGCCACTGGCTTGTACAACACTCAGATACCAACTCAGGCAGGAACGCCATTGGTGCGATGCACAAGCGACCATTTTGAAATGGCCCTCAAGCCTGACAGTACGCGAAATACAAATTTGACTATGTTTTTTAAACGTCTTCATGCCCGTTACATGTAGGTTCAATACATGCGGAATTTTAAATGTTCCAATTTAAATGCATTTTAAAATGAATTGCTTTTGAATATGGGAGGAAATGAAATTTTTGTACTTGATATGGACACATTTACTTACATAGTTAGTGCATATTGTACGTAATGGTTATCACATTGCAATACAATTTTATACTGAAGCATTGTTTAATAATTGGTATTTTACTAAAAAAAAACGGATCTTGCGAATATAAGGCATCACGAAAGCAAAGTAGCAGCGGAATACCATTTTGCTTAGCTCACAGCTATTATTTCCAAGGTAATTCAAATTTATTGCATCATTAAAAAAGCAAGTTTTGACATGTTGCTTCCTAATAGGACATGATACGATAACATTTAGAATACACTTCCTGCTTATTTTATTTTTTGCTAAAAACGTTGAAAAACGTTTCGTTAGGAATTTGCTTGCCTGCGCTCAGAGAAATTCACCTTCGGCATATTTAAACCTATTCGGGTCATTCGAAATTAGTTTGGTAAATTCGGAGAAATAAGGTTGGGTCCGTCTGCCTTCCCTCCCTCGCCGGAAATGACATCATGTTGACGTTGTCGTGACACTTGGGCAAAAGCCCATGGGCTTTCCTGGAGAGCGTCCATGCACTCATGGTTTGCCTAGACACAAGGGCAGGCGGCTTCCCAATTAGGCCCAAGCTCCCCTGGCGACTGTAAACGATTGATTGATGCTAACGACGCCAGGGACGCAACGTAATTAGCCCACATGCAAAGCACAGGAGCGCGTGTAAAGTGAATAATGTTCCCAGACACAGGTGCAATCAAAAACCGATGGAGCGAGATTCGCAACCATCACATCAAATTTCAATTGGTTAAGAAATTAGGAGTTTGTGTAGTCAACTTTCTCGATTTTACACCAGGAAACGGGGAAATTTGGCCTAAAAATTAAACATCCCTTTATAAATAGTAAGTTATAAAAAGGAAACATTAAGATAATAACTACACGATTAATTGTTGTGTTAGTTCTCTTTTTACCGGCTCGACTTATCAACTTAAGTTGTTTGAAATCCAAGATTGTCACGAGTAATACGATGCTAAATATGAAATGTGTTCGAACATAAGCGTTGACCATATGGTCAGTGAACTGAGCATACGTACTGAATTCACTACATGTTTGCAACAATTGAGCATTGTACAGTCGCGCGCACAATAAGTGCAATATTTTATTCAAAATGTGCACCTTCTGAGTACGAATATAATAGTCCTATTCATAGAATTCTCATACAATCCCGCTAAATCTCGCCAACAAGACTAAAGTCGAGACTGAAACCAAGTAGGGTGTGATAAATAGCGACGTGCATGCAAATTTATCGTCGCTACAAACGAGGCTTTTGAAAAATCACAGCGAATTTTCGTCGCAGTTTTTCTATCTTTTTTTCAATTGAGAAAAAGGAGAAAAAAAAAGAAAAACATGGCAGCTTCATATCGCAATTGCATCCAATTTATATGCAGCCCTGGTGGCAGTAACAATGCCGAGCCAACGTAACATATTGGGAGGTTGATGGGCCTCATCTGTTTCGTTCGTCTATTGTCTATTTCGCAATCTGTCATTATCAAACTTGCATTTTTCCTAGTTTTCTCCCCTTGCTCCATACCACCATGAACGGCCCCCATATTCCACCTCAAAGCCACTCGCCAGACAACCCTCCACCTTGTGGCGAAGTGTTTCGCACGGCGTGAAACCTCTCTACACGGGCACCCCGATAAATTGGCCAAACTCAAACTGTCCAGAAACCTACAAATGATAGACAAGCTCTTCGCGTTAATTGTTCTTGGCAATCTCGTTTGCCAGAGACATATATGAAAATAATTCCTAATTATAAATTATTAATTTACACGGCTTATTTTGAAGCTAGCCTACAAACTCAAAAACGTTGAGGAAACGATTTATTCGGTTTTTTATTTTAAGGAAATTTGGGAACAGTTATGCACGCCATATAACCCGATCTTTTTGAATATCAGTCCGTAAACTAGTCGTGTTAACCAGATCAACTTATAAGGTGGCAACTTTCTCCCGGGGTCCTCCATAAAGCCCGCTCATCTCGCAAAGGCGGCGGCATAGAAAAAGCCATCTTCGTACGTTTCTATAATGCATAATCCATCTCTGTGGCGTTGCCCCACACATTTGGAAGATGCATGGTGATTTCGACCCCGTTGCGCCCCCTATTTGCCTCGCCCCCGTATGCAGCATATGCCATTACGCATATCCACAGGCAAGCGCCGCATAGGTTTGGACTTCGGCTCTGAAATTGAATCATCCCCATCGCCTATTTTAACATGCATAGAACAATTACCCATCTCACCTGCGCCCTCCCTCCACTAATCAGACGCCAAGAAAATGGCCTCTCTACGGAGGATGTGCGAGGGCAGACGAGACGTGATGGAGAAAAATGGACCGAGCGAGCCATTTCAATGCATATTTTTGCAGGCGGGAAATTCCCCTCGGGACTACCCCTCGGCGAGCAGCGGCTGCATGGGGCGAGGGGGTAATGGCGGCCTTTCTTTGCGAGCAATATGCACGCTTCCGCCTACAATGCCCACACAACTGAAAACATTCTTAGCATATTCATACACACTTAAGGCTAGGGCAGAGCATAAATGGAGTCCAGGTTTTGCCCAATTTACTTCTCCCCTTTGGCGCAACGATCGATAGAAATTAGTACAACATTACTGGAAATAAAATCAGTGAGGGTTATACCGGTCCACTCATGTATTATCGCTTCATTTTCCCTAATTCATTATTGTATCTAGTCTAGTGATACAGTCTAACAGATAAATATGCAATTACATTAGACTTTGAACAAAGTCACTATTATACTTTTTAGTTGTTGTAGCACATATGTAAATGTACATGGAATTACTGATATTATACCTTACTATTGATTCAATTGTGACTTCGTATTATTAGGGATAAAACATTACTACTGTACTGTACTGACAAGCATACAGTACATCGCTATGTATATCATTACTATAACAGTAATATTAACATTGATGATACTACGTGCAATAATATCATTATTATCACTAACAGTACTATAGCAAAATATAACATTGTTAGCATTTAGATGTCCGAAGAGTGGTGCAATAAGGATAGTTATAGTTAATGACAACGATGTCAAGTAATTTCATTAATCATACAGGCAGCAATAAAGTGACGATACTACGTGCCATAATAGATATAGGCTATATATTATCATGATATCACTAAGCATATAGCTGTGATTTTAATGTTCTGATGAATTATACTGACACCAGTTATCTAAAAACCAGCTACATGTCACTAGATTAATGATGGTAGTACAGTGGCCATTTCACCCGGGCCAAGTAGCCCTTCCCTAAACATCAGATACTGCTTTTCATACTGTGTTTTTAAGAAACTAATACAAATTTTCTCAATTTATTGATGCCATTTGGAGGAATCCAGCATAGCAGGTAAGTAAGCACGTGCAAATAAATTTTATTGATCGTTGTGATGATTTTTATTTCGTTTTTCTACCTTCTGCGCAAAATTTCCTAGAATTTTCGAAACAATGGAAGTTCTTGAGAATTTCTTTTTTGGGGAAATGCGCGTGCCTTTGTTTGAAATTCGCCACTAATTGCTTCGGCGGTTGATTAGCTGGTGAAATGATGAACCGTACGCTAAACCAATTATTGGAGGGCTCCAGCCTTTCCGAACAACTTCCTAAGTGAGCTATTATTGCTGCTAATGGATAGGAAGAAATTTAAATTCATTACTTAATCAAATGAACGGCGTTTTTTGTGGGCCCACAGCGAAAGCTAATCTATATAGATTGAAACGTTCGTGGCGATGCTCGGTGCATTTTGGAGTATTCGGCAAATCCAACAATGCACGGCCGACAAAAAAGATTAGTTAATTTGTCGACTTCGTATAGGGCGAGTCATAAAATCCCCTCCCAAAATCGATTGAAATAACAGCCCTGATCATCGGCAATACATGGACTGAAAAAGTAGAGCAGGTCATTTTTAAATTACACGTGCATGATCGTATACATACTTATTACCAGCTTAGTATTACTTCAACATGAGAGCAGCTATAAATACAGCACAAGGTGACTGAAAAGTGCTGGAAAATATTTAGTAATAAAAACGACCGGGACCTTTCGATCAGCAATAATATCCATACATGTACATGTAAATAAAAATGACAAGAAACAACATTGACAATTCATAATGGAGTTGACCAATTTATGTACACGCTAAATTAAAAATTATGAAATAAGTGCCAACTTTATCTTCGCCACAAAATAATATTCGAACGCCAAATTTTCACAAATCAAAGCCGAATAAACGTGACTTTCACGATTTCAAGAATTCCAAAATGCTGTAAAAAAATTTAAGTTTACAGCCTGGATTTAAATAATGTTCATTTTGACTTCCAACATTGAAATACGTCAAGGTTAGTGCAAATGGCGGACGCTCATGCAGGCAGAAGAAAAAAATCCAATTTGCAGTCGCAAAACTTTAAAATGGGGTTCCGATTGAGGAATTATCGATCCGGCGAAACACTTCCCCCTCCGCCGTCGAGAAATTGAATCCGTTGTTGAGTAAAACTGAAATTCGTCCCTCTCAAAAGGCGCCCTTATCGTTAACGTAGGTGGCGCTCGTATTACCAATGGCAGAAATGAATGATTCCAAACCATTAAAAATTATCGCCCGTATGATAATTGAACAGCGTGTTGGCAATGTCGGGAAATTAGCACCGCCGCCGACGCCACTGCGCATGCGCACAAAAGCCACCTAAAGCGATTATGGAGTCCGGACCACGGGGAATTCGACTGGCGGAATACCATATACGATTATAATTAAAAGCTTTTTTTTTGCATCAGGCGAACACACCTAGCCTTTAAAAATTAAAAAGCTGTTTGAAAAGCTCGCCTCGTGTTTACGTGAAACTGAAATAACGGAATTGGTGAATAACTACAGTACATGGAGTTTTTGATAATTTGGAATGTTTCACTATTACGATTCGAAACTAACTGCTCAAGAAAATGATGACTTAACCAGTAAAGGTCTCAAAGTGAACCCTCGGTAAAATCCACACACCTCTCCAAGTTTAATTTGTAGTAGGATAAAGAAGGCAAGTAGTTCTCGAATCCCCGGGTTCACGCTGATGGAACGGATCCGCCAGGGATCAGAGTCAGAAAACCAACCTTGGTAATAGCAGGTCACGCACCACGGAGAACAGGGGGGAATCCGGCTGATTAATGAATCGCATCCCATACAGCAGCGAATCAAAAGTAGGCTTGGGTCTGGGGCTAAATGACAGGGGACGATGGGAAAATAATTGGGATGAAGGAGGAGGAGGAAGATGGAGGGGGTGGTTGGGCGAGGAGTTAATGACATTGCCCCAAATAGACGACGCTCCTGGTGCATTAACGCCTGAAATATATCCACTGCAAGCATTGCACTCCACCGAACACATACTAAAGTGCAAAATGATTTTTACACTCCACTCGTTTAAATACAACGGCCTGCTGTCTATCCATCAAACGTTGTCGAAGGTGTGATCGGGAAATTCAACTTAAAACAACCAATACGCAGTGAGGAAGAGGAAAAAACTGTACAAGAGCATTCATTCTCTGATGCACTCAACGTGCCCCATATTAACTCACTTCGAAACTCACAAAGTTACTTCAGAACACACATTAAAGGAATATTCGTTTTTAAAACTGTGCTTCATCGCGATTTAATATTAGAAGCCTCAATGCATTTTTAAAATACCATCAATGTACGGATACATGCAGGAACAGTTGTACCAAAAATGGGGACACTATTGGAAAATCACTGCATGAGTTTGACCTTACAGCACGGCAACAGTTGATGCCAGTGAACTTTTAGGTAGTTTTTGAGCAAGATGTAAGGATAAACTACTGATTATTGTTTACATTAATCAACACAGCATGTTGATAGCCTGTAATCAGATTTTTCTGGTTTGGATTTTTCTAACTTTGGGCCGTAGCTATTTTCATTGTCAAGTGTTTATTTTCTGATTTTGGTTTTGTTCATTTCCCACGTGTCATTACAATACAATCTACCTCGCTCGATTTAGAATTTATCATGCATCCTTTCCAGTAATCCCTCAAAAAAACTATTCTCAGTGAAGCATTGTATGCATTCTAAAACTGGAAACTGCTTAACGTGTTGGAAAGCGCGCAAAGCTCTACTTTTAAAGATTTTTGAATGTTGGAAAACAGCCTAGTTTTAAGTATCCCCACACTTTAAAGTTGGCTTTTGAATTAATACGTTATCTTACATTTTCTTGAAATTCCCAAAAGGGTATGTTCGCAGCCATGATTGGCTATCTTTTATCATCCTGAGAGGCCAGTTGGAACCGAACTATTTCTCCATTTTTATTTCTCTTCTTCCTTGTCTTAAGTATCTGGCGCATGTAAGTCAAATAACGCTAAATGCTCGATTCCTGCAAGATTATTTCCTTTCGTCGTCTCTCTCCCGCCATCGCTTATCTCGAGTGCCGTCAAATAACGGCATTATCAATGCATTTGTAAACTGAATCCCGATTCGAAGCGAATATCTACTTTTTTATTTCTTTTTATTTAAGGCTCCCCTACCCGTCGGCCTAATGCCGATTGCCTTCGAGTGACACGGTAAATATTTTACTTGAAATTTAAGCATGTTCCTTCCGATGATAAAGGCGTCTGGGGGAAAGAGCTAAATATGGATTCCGCTATTATACAGGGTGGGCGAGTCTTCTCAAGAGTGCATTGCAATTCCATTTCCGGGATACTGAAACCCTGCTTTCGTCACAACTGCCCATTCCACTGAAAAGTATTTGTGGCGGGTAACAATAACTGCATCATTCTGCGCGAAATCTGACATGTCCTAAGCATTAGATAATTTTGTCAGGAGTACAGACTTCTTGCTACGCCTTAACCTGCACATGTTTAGCCCTGATTTTACGTAGAGCAGGCGCATATTCATACCAAATCAAAACATTTTTAAATTATTTGCCATTGCGTTTACTATATAAATAATAAGCCGTAATCAATAATTTTTTTTGTTTCAAGTATTTGATTTTAAGTTAATTAGGCAACGCCTTCTTAACGTTCAAGGAAATTAGATATGACAGCATTGTCAGGGTTGTTAAAACCATTAAATATTGTTTGTGAATGTCGAATAATCCCTACCATACATTTCCCAGTATTTTGTAAATACAGAGGCGTGTGTTCTGACAATGCGGTGATGAGAAGACATCGCCCCTGCAGCTATTTATGGTATCAGTTAACAATCATGAAATGATTGGACGTAAAAATTCCAAAAATTCCAGAAAAACGGCACGCGACAGTCAATTGGAATTCATCGTCAAAAATCACCTTTCAGCACTAACATAATAACGTTTGTTTACTCACCAAATAGTAGATGTTTCGTTTGGGATGTTAAATAAACGAATAATAAAATACGCATGGAGCTTACCTGCAAATAGAAATGACAAGCAATTAGACACGTGACAATAAAACAAAAGTAGGAGGGGTTAGTGTGTCAGCATGTGTGACTTAAGATAACAATTCACCATAATCACTGCTCCATAAATTGTTAATTAACAACAATGATCTCTCAAAATTTGTTATCATGACCTTTCGACTATGTTTTGATCGCCGATTAATTTTCTTAGCAGCTCAGTGCGATGCACTCCATAAAAGAGTGTATACACAAGCAACACAGAGCTTTACAACGCCATTTGCTGTTTCTGGTGAGAAAGATTTGCACATAGGCCAATACCCGAGTGACGTCACGAGGTGCTGTCCTATAATTCAATCCCTGGGCCAAATTAACGTCAGCAAATGTCGGTTTAATAATAACAATAATGGGAATGACACGCGTTCGCGGGGCTATCGCGGAAGTAACAGCAGTTGACGAGTGAACGAAGTGACCCAAGCAAACCTTTCTCCTATTCGAGTTCAATGAGGCATTCGTATCAGGGGTCGCTTTTACACCATTTTCAGCGATGGGCATTTAACACTTCGTTAAAAGTAAATGGACCGACGTGAAACCCAGTCGTCGTTTCATCTTTCGTAATGGATTTTTGGAAATGAGAAAAAATACCACGCCATACAGCGACGATAACGAGAAATGGGATCCACTACAGAAATCAACGACAAGTCTAAGAGTTTTCTCACGAAAATGGAGTTGCCAAGACCAAGGATTGCATATTTAAAATATACGAAAAACGATGCATAATGTTTGGATCAATTTGAGAGCGATAGTAGCCATCGTGAATAATCTCAGATGGGTCTGTCCATATGAGAGAATCTTCCGTGAATATGAACTAAGGGGAAAATCGGGACATCAACTTTCAAAACCAACTTCACTTAATCTTTAGCGACCATCTACCGATCGTTCATCAGATGTGGTATTGACGTAAACGCCATTTTATATACATGTAGAACTAGCTAGACGTATCAATCGAGGCGATATTCGTATTGGGAAATTCACACCGGAAGTCTGATTTCGCTGTTTTAATCACTTTCATCCCACCAATTATGTATTTCCTTTTAACAGAGCCACTCCTCTAAACAACAAGTTGGAAACGTGAGTTACTCTTTTGATAGACACGAGTAGATCTGCCTACTTGAGAACTGCGTGCTCTTAGTGGCTCATGGCAGTAACTCTACATCACTCAGTACATGAACATGTTTGCTACTGGGCAAATATCCGACAAAACATCGTATATCAAATTTCGTAATCACCCTGTACGCATCATTAACCGAACTCGCATAATTTTCGACGTAACCAAGCCCATCTTTGCTAGGACCTCTTAAGAAAATGTGGGTTAAAGAGAATAGCAGCCTAATTAATCGATTAGAACCCTAGCACCCCTACCGGCGGGCGCTCCCAATCTGCCGGCTCTAATGTCATTACCATTAGGCGCTCTTATATGGAAATGAGCGGTACGCAAATACAGCCCTTTATTAAAAATAACCGACGATGACGATGATAATGATGCGCAACGCTAGCGAACAAAAAAAAACTTTTGTTTTCGATTTATGGGGCCATTAGGCTCGCCAGCTCCACCCACCTCCCCCCTTCACCTGCCCGCACTTCATCCATTATGAATGCAGCACAATGAAACACCTAAGATAATGACGCGTCAGAGAGCACGGCGCAACCACACCCAAATTTAATGCCCTAATAGGTTGGATGGCCCCGCAGCTGCTCTCACCACTCGCACGGCGAGTTAGCCCCGTCAATGCATGCCACACTTTGTAACCAGCCAAAATCAGTGATCAATGGAAATTTCAAAACTGTGTGCGCATGCGCGAATCAATTTTTAAAAAACAAATTAGCGACGCTCAGCACATTGATTTATCAGCGAATTGGGCGGAAAAAAGCTTGGTTTTAATTTTTCAGGATGCTGAAAGCGAGCCATTTCGGAACCAAGATGGCGACTGATAATTTGCTACGCTTCCTTTAGGTCGCCATCTTGTTTTCGAAACGCCTAGCATCATTACGGGTACGTAATGGACATGGAGAATTGTAAATGCAAAAACGAGACGAACTGCTGAAATGAAAAAAATATATTTTAAACAGTTTTGGATGAAAGATTTTTATCGTCCATTAGTGCCTTTCAAATTTTACATCATTTTTAAATTTCTCGGTCAATACACAAGGAATAAATCCAACATCAAACGAGCAAAAGTGAGTGCTTGATTAAGTTGATGATGATTTTATTATATAAAGTGTACATTTTCAAATATAACAGTGTGTCTGGCAAATAAATAAAAAAATTGGTTAGGGCCACCCTCGCCTCGTTCGCATTCCAAATCAAGGGATTTTCCTAATTAGCAATTAGGCTCGATACGTAATCCAAGCTGCTATCTTGCTGGCCGCTTGGTGCGCATGCCCTTGCGAGAGATATTCCGGTAATATATGGACCCTTGGAATGGAGGCATGAAATCTAAGGGGAAAAGTAGAAGGCGCCTCATTTGTACTACTAGGGTCATTTCTGTAGGCCATAATCTCGGCCCGTGTCCACTGCCGTGTTGAGCGAGCCAATCTCGCGCGTGTACTCATTGTTTCTCAGCCCATTTCCTTCTGGCCAGTTAGTTACTACATCAATTAAAACGAACAGGCCTCTCCAATAATTGCTGCGAGCATCCGCGCGCCACGCCAGGATTAGAAATGGTCGCCAGCGAAAATAAATCAAAAAGACGGGTGTAAAAGATAATAGAGCAACTCGTTGGCTGTGGAGGCTTCTGGGAGCTGCAGGCATCAAAAAAGCCTCTTCTCCAAGAGTTGTCACCGCAAAAACAAAACGGTTAGGATTTGTATCAACGGTGTCCATTTTCCAGGAATGAGTGCATGGTGCGAATGAACCCTAGCAAATAGAGGATTGCAGAAATTCTTAAGAGTGCTTAAATTATACTGTAGAAGCTCTATAAATGTCTGTGCATTCAAATGTTTATAAAATGCATGTGGTTCAGGAATGCCAATTGTAGTTACTGATGTGCATACATCACCCCATTGGCAAATAACATGTAAAAACGTGTCTATAAAATTGTCGCTGCGTATAGACGTTGGGCCTGAGACATGATTGTATTGACACAATCAAATAGTGTAGAATTACGTGTCATACTATCTAATATCTTTGGAACATTTAATACATTTGCTTTACACAAATTCTTATGTTTTTGAATTGAGCGTTTTTTTGTTCCTATAGAGA
Source organism: Rossiulus vilnensis (assembly GCA_034700785.1). NCBI lineage: Eukaryota > Metazoa > Arthropoda > Diplopoda > Julida > Julidae > Rossiulus > Rossiulus vilnensis. Next base: position 39,131 of record JAQIXS010000005.1, read on the forward strand.
GGCTTTGGTAGTTGAAAAAACAAATTTCATGATGTAAAAATATCCACACACTTGCTAGAGGCCCCAAGGTGCAGCCAAAATGTTCTCGGGGTATTGGACATGTTTATGCTAAATTTTCATTTGAAATGCAGAAGTGTGTGGCTTTTAGACCAAGAAGTGCCATTCGAACAAATTTGAAAAAAGAAATTCGTGACCGTGTTAGAAACTTGTTTTGGTGCACTTTACATAAAGGATAAAAAGGGTAAATATATAATGCATAAGAATGGAAGAAAAAAATGCACTATAACATAAAAAGTACGCTTAAAACCTATGCGTACAGCCTACATTCTTAACATACAGCCTGCAACGCTGATCTTTTTCAATTTTTTAAAAAGAGTTTTAGAAATTAAACTTGGTAGTTAATCAGCGATTTCTTCTGGAAACAAATTGCTGAAGACGTGGTAACGACAGTATTATGCAGTTATCAACAAAGATCTAATAAATGGCTTTCCTAAAGAGTAGTCAAAAGTGACATCTTGAGTACCCACCCATGACTGATCATAAGGTTTGCCGCGAAAATATTCAAACTAAAGATTCATTCAAAAATTGAGCTAAAAAAGCGCTTATTTTTCGAGCTTTCTCGCATCAGCCGACGGCATTTGGCCTCCAATGCTCCTTGAGGGACGCATAAACATTCACTTTGCAGCCTGCATTTTCATTACGTTTCGCTTTTTATCGCCTGCTGGCTGCCTCTAACGCCTGAAAATTAAATTCAAATAACGTTATTAATAAGTTTACATTCCACATTAAAATTTAAGAGTATCATCAATGCGATAGCATTAAAAATTCCCAGGTGTCCGACGCGTACGAGCGTCTCTGCATCCGGAAGGGGAGAGCGAACGGCAAACGGGAGGTGAAGATGCTCAAGATTTCAGTTCAATCTTGTAGTCAATAATACATAAAACCATAAAATTCTACACGCACAAAAAAGAAGCCGCCTTAAGATTCGCTAAGGGCGCCTTCACACGCGAGCTATCAAATTGTTCAGCCATGCCTCATTATTTGCCTGAAAGTACATAGTTAAAAGAGCATTTAAACATGCTCTTCGAACTCATTTGCCGTGCTTCGTTGAACCTCCATAGATGAGCTTTGGATACAACACCATCAGATGCTCATGAAGATGGGAACTTAATTAAACACTTCGAATGGATTGAAATATCATGGTTTTGGCATTCTATATACTTTACATATACACGCTCAGTCATTATATCCTTCAGTTTCCCTAACACTCAGTGTTAAGCAAGTGTGGGTGCAGTGTGAAAGTAATGGACATTAAAAAACTGAACAATTTTGAACTTAAATGCATTTTATAATGCATATTACTGTATTCTTTCAAGAAATCGCCTTAGAAAACAATTAACCAGACGTTTTTCTCTCCACAATTTTATTTTATTCTTGCATAAATATTCAAAATACGCACTTGTTGAGCTGTCAAGATAAAACTAACATAATAGTTTTATTAAAAAATCAAATACGTATTTTATATTTAAATAATTTATCTGCTGTAGTACTTCCATTTCAAATGATCAGCTTTGAAATTAATTAGTCAGCTGCCCTAATGTCGTCCAAATATACAGTCGTTCGTTATTTGACATTCCCAAGTTTCAAAAGTGAAAAACTCGTGTTTCTAAATATTCACTTTACTTTGGATTTTAAATTTTTTTATTATTAAATCATCTTTATTTTATTAAAAAGCTTATAACGGTCTACTTTTCGTTCCATTTTTCATTTCTTAACAGGGTGTATGAAGACGCCATGGACGGCATTCACGCGTTCCCTGGAGAAATCCCAGGAATCAAAGCGCCCATCAACCGAGGTTTGATCAACGTCGAATTAAAAAAGCGAAGAGAGTCGACGCTAGAAGAGCAATACTTCTTCATTAACCGATGGCCCCTTAATTCGCGGGTCGACGTTGAAAAGATTGCTCATAAAGGCCTATATAGTGCCTTCCATAAGCAAGGGGTTAAGGCATGTATATATAGCAGTTGAGTGCCATTGCATGCAACTAGCAAGCAAGCAAGCAGCGCGAAAGAGCGAGAGACGCTACAAATTAGTGTTGGAACGGTGATAACTCCCCAATGCCCAATGTTCATTGCCTGGGTAATCCCCAGCCTAATCTAGTGCAATAACAAGGTTTAAAGTTTCCCCGCGAAGCGCTGGTCTCAAGTGGCCTACCCTCCAAAAATTAACAGCTCATCACAGGCCGAGGCGATGATCGCTCGCCCTCCCAGCTGGCCCCGATGCTGCTAATAAAACCAGATGAAGTTATTAATAAAATTCATCAAAATTATCAAACTTACAACCTGCGAAATCCCCAAGCGGCCGAGCGCTTCACGGATCCGGCAAAGAGCCAAACGCCTAGGCGCGAAATCGAGAGAGAAATGCAACCAACGTCGCCGAAAACCAAAAACTACGTTTCGTGCAAAGCCACGCTGCATTTAGAGGCAGAAAATGAAACTGAAGACGAAAGGACCGAGAGGCGGGTTGTAGGAATCGGCCCTGCGTGGGTAGAACTCGGTTAAGGATGGAATCAAAGCACTCACAGATCACGCTCAATATACCGTGACAAACATTTTAAATTTCTGCCATTAGCTAAAGTTTTAGAATAAAATAATTTAAAAAGATGGAAAGAAACTGGCCCACGTAAAGGTATAAACGATTAGTTTATCAGCAAGTAGATATTATCCTAGTTAAAAATCGGAATCAATTTCTCATGTGAACGACCTTAAAACAACAATAAACCATTTGCCTTAATTTGGGGCATCTGCATGGATTTACCCCTGTCAATATTGAAAAGTTTCTGCAGGGAATGCGTCGCATTATTTGTTTGAAGAAAGATACATTTTCTGTACAATTGGTGTGAATGTATGGTATTGCATTTTCAGAGATTGCTCAGAAAACAAGCTATTGCGATTTTAAATTGGATATCTACTTTGCTGCAAAAAATGCATATTTTTTTTTTAATACTGAGGTGGACCGGTTTCTTTGATCGCAAGTGTACTCATTTTCAGGATTAATTTTCAAACAACAGCTGCAAGCGTACTAACATACCATATCATCATTTCCTCTAAAAGTATGTGGTAGAGGCCCTTTCTTATAAGTCTTCATAAAAAGCAAGGTTTGATCATCACTGCGAGCGAAATACATTTTTCATTCGAGAAAATAAAATTTAGCAATAAGACGCAAATACGCTTTAAGTAGAAATAGTTTTAAAGATTTTTATGCCAGAGCGCCATCCTCACTGATTTCGACCAGGGGTTAACCTATCTAAATCCTATCTAAAACTTCGCAATTTAATCTGTGAAAACATTTTCTTCGCACTCATTTTAAAAGACGCTCTATCGGATTTTCCAGTTCAATCTCAGCGATTCATGATCGAATTTGAAATCAATCTTGGACGATCCTCGGGGTCCGCGCGTTCGCCTCGGTGCCTGATCCGTCGGTTTGCCTGATCCCTGTTCGCCAGGCCCGTCGTAATAACGTTTATTAGCGCTGAAGAAGGACGCGGGAGAGGGTTGATGTTAAGCTGCTGGTCCTCGGAGACCGGAGCCGAAAGAATGAAAAGATTGGATGATGATGAAGATGATGACGATGGCGCTTCGATTAACTGCGAGGGCGGCCACTGAGGAATTGCATCGAGGGCAGTCGGTTCATGCAAACATGGCGTCCCGTGGATTCACGCACTGGCTATCAGGACCGCCGATACACACGAAGCCATTAATCACGACCGAAACGAAACGAGCCGAGCCTCGTTCGCCTAGCGGCATTTTGGACCAAAACTGCATTGCAAACTGAACCTGACCAAAATTCCGGCGAGAACCCATAATTTAGGCCCTTAATTCACGAACGGCGATAAAGAAGCCCATTAAAAATTCCAACCCAATCCGGAAATCTTAACTCGATTAGCCAACTAGGACCCGGCTGAACCGATTTATGGCCCATTTGAGAAAAATATGAAAAACTTAAAAAGACAATTTCGCCTCCGTTAACGTATGTAGCGTGGTAGCACATGATTAACGCTCTGCAGCTTCGTGACATTGACATGTATTTTCAACGTGTTTTTGACAATCGAGAGGCGATAAACCACGTTTCATCTGAGTAAAACTCAACCAACAGAGTAATGTTTGTTAATCGTCCCTGTTGCACCCACCTGGATTTCTAGTCCCATATGGGATGTTACCATATCTACGAAGACATGTATGAACAAGGAAACCAAACTTTCACATTTTATTTCATTAGTTTCCATGTTAGTTTCCATCTTAAATTTAATTAAAAATTGATTAAATCAAACAGATATGTTCTTAATGTAAAAGTTTCTGTTATCTTTCTTCGTGTCGTTTGCACGTTATATCTACAATAAAAACCACAGCGTGGCATTCATGACAGACTACATGATCAGAATGTTGATATCACGATTATCATATTTCCCTTGAATTAAATTTCAAGAAAATTGATTTCAGCTTTAAGATCACATCTTCATCACGCAATGAGTAGAAGGGCAAACACTACCAACCTCAAAGCCCGCACAGATTGCCAGAAGTCAGGGGCTAAGGGAGGTAAGGGTTAGTTACTGAAGAACCCTTTCAGCAATTTTATGGAAATGTTTTCTATGCAGCTTCTCGGTACGGAGGTCAGCGGGGACGAACAGGTTAACGAGATTAAAGGACGACGGATTTCGAAGACCAGGAAATTCCATTAGATTTATCAGCCGGTCTAGGCTCAGAGCGGCAAAAATCCTGGGCCAGGGGTCGCCCCGAGACGAGAGCTTGGCAGATTAGGCAAAGACGCGAACAAAACGGGTGGAATAAACATTTCGCCGAATTTATCTCTGCTTCGGGGAGCAAACAACGTCGAGCGCAGCATTTTAAGAAGATAAAACCACCAAATCCGACGTGAATAGAGGGCAGGAAAAAAACGCGGCGCTCCGTCTATAAGCCGCACGATTATTCATTCAAATCGAGATTGGGTGTTTGGGTCCAACGCCTAACAACTATGCCACCCCCCGTAACTCGCACAATGCCAGCAAGGCGATGTAAATAAGGCGAACGCGCGAAGGTCCGACGCAATCGATGGAAGCTAATTCGACGCGGGAAATAATTGAACGGATGGAGAGAAGAAAAAATATGGCGAACATCCGGCATAATTAGAAGACGCGCGACTTAATTAAGTCTGGGGGGCTAAGCTTGATTAACGAAAATCGGGAAAATGCCACGACATGGGTACATCCATCAAACGGCGACGCTGCTGCGTGCCTTCTGACGCACGGGGCACATGTATTAGAAACTGGCATGAAAGTACAACCTAAAACGTGTTGCGACATGTTTTTGTCGATCACAAGCGTGCTCCCCAGTGGTGGATTTGAACACGTCAGAACAGGCAATGATTATAGATATAGGAACATATTTAGAACAATGAAAAGGTACCACTCCCCTGTCAAATATGGCACATCCCCCATCAATTCGCCAATGGTTAACAGCATGTAAACTAAAAATACAAATGTAGCGACGGTGTGCATATTTCAACGTTTCGGGAAAAAAAACCTGTTCGACTTATAATTATAATTGAACTAGAGATAACTCGAACGCAGTAGAGAAATAACGAATAGGTCACGTATCAGTTACGTATTAGACACGCTTCCCAAAATTACACAAGGTCACATATCGCACACGAAGCCTACACTGACACAACTCAGAAAAGCGCGAGTTCTGAGATACCACATGAACGTTTTCAGCATTCAATTCCTTATAATTTATCCAAATATGATTGCGTTTCTCTTAAACGTACAAATAATTTAAAGTAAGTTAGATTCAAAAAGAATTAAGCCGTTTCTCAAACTAACTTTTTTACTTGCCCCACTTGAAATAACGTGCGATATATGTATAATAACAATCATCAAATGTTCCGTTATAATTCCCATTTTCAACATTACTTAATAAATTCAGAATGTAAATACATTACGTGTATTTCGCACATGAAAAACATGTGCAAAATACCCGTAATTAAAAATGCGAGTCGCTACATTCAAAATCGCACATATTTTCTTTTATCAAGAAAAATCAAGAAATACGTGGGTGAATGAAGCACTCGTGAACAAAATTTACTTTAGGAGGTCAACATGTTTTATGCACATGTAATATTTATTGCAGCGGTTGCATGCTAAATTGTAACCTCTGCGATCGCGGCCTTTTCGGCATTCTTAAGTGGAACAATATGGGGAAGATAGTGGGAGGTAAAAAGAAGAAGAAAAAAGAGAGGACCTATAGCATGTTCACCGAGCCGAGCAAACGAGCAGAAAGAAGGTAATTTTCGTAGGCCTCACGTGAGCCCGGGCTTCATGAAATATTAAAGACGAGCAAAATGGAGCACTTTGAGAGCTGAGTGACTTGTCCTTCGGTCCCCTGGGGTCCGGCCCTGGCATTACGCGGGGCAGCGTGCAGGTATCACGTTTTAGCCCACCCGCTCCCTCCATCATCCCCCATGATTCACTCTTTTACGTCGCAAAATGGCCGTCCCACGAGGGCCGGCGTTATCACCGCCGCACTTTCACAAGTGGAAAACGATTCCTGAGTGGGCAAACACCTCCCTTTCGCCTACACAAATCACGCGTTTAAAGAGACCCGCCTCACGTGTGTTCGGAAACTGAACACGACAAACACGGATATCACCTTGCTTGAGACAAAAAAGAAATCCTCTAGGCGGTTCACCCACGCGATGGGAAGCATAGTTAGGATGCCCCCCTTCCCCATAACGGTTAGTTTCGAGAAATGAAGGCACGTGTCCATCAACGTGCGTTGGAAGAAACAAACACCTTACACGTGACCTTCACTGCATCACGACAGGAAATGGACCCAACACGTTATCAGACTACACACGAATAAATTTGTTGGTAGTCCGGATGAAAGACGGAAGAAAAACGTTTGCCTATGGAGAAGTCATTTTTTTGAATTGCCACAAACCTTTCGTTTCGGATATGCCCGCATGGAAACAATGAAAAAGGCAAAACTGATGTATTAGCCATTGAATAGCGCCTGTCTGTGTGGTTTAAATTTCAAAACCGAAACGTTTCCCAATAGTCGACATTGTTTGGGAATCAAAAGACTTGTACATATAGCGCATTTGGCAACTTCTAGAATTGCCCTTAATCTTTCATATGGTCTTTCGAAATATCTTCCAGTTCGTGGCCACTTATGAATATAATGTTTATCTGATATCGATAATAATTACGATGCAAGGAAGGTGACATCACATAGCATATTGCCAGTTTACAATGGTGCATGAAACAGGTTATAAAGCGCTCATGTTTACGTTTCATATTCAAAATTCGCAAAATTTCCTTCGATGGCTCCCTCACTAAATAGGCCTATATCACCCTTTTGTGCGAAGGAAGGACCTGCAAGACTCCCTACCTCGCCAACCGTGCGAGGATTTTGTAGCCTAAACTCGTTTACTGGCAGACACTGGGTGAAATCTTCCCCACATTGAATTGTGTAAGGCGGCGGACTCGCGGGCATTTAGTCGAGGTTCGCACCCGCGAGCTTGGAAACGCCGAGAAATTACGTCCTTTGTTGGCCCCACAAAGGCGTCCCATCAGACCCATCAACCGCTAAATATGCCTTCCAGAAAGGCTTTTATGCCCCCACCAAGATTGCCATTGTGGGGGTGGCGGAGGGGAAGCGAGGGGCGATAAATAGAGATTTGATTGGAAACGGGGGCAAAGCGAATCTAATTATCCCGGAAACGCAAACACGTTGACCCCGCAGGAAACTCGGCGATTTTTTCCGGACCCGGTCAGGTCAAGATGGACCAGCTCTCTTGGCTCGATCAGAGTGCCATGCGGCGGCGTTGGAGTAAGTGGCACGCACGCAGTGCTATAAATTGAAAGCTAACGCCCTTCTAGGAAAGCCCTAAAAATGGATATAAAAAAACCCGAAAAAAATAGGCGAAATGAAATCCGACGAAAATCCAGCGGTGTCATGTCGTCGGAATACAAATAAGAAGTACGGTCACCATAAGTATGGTCACTAATAAAAAAAGAGTAAGGAGGCTCGAGAGAGTTCAGAAGACTATCAAAAGTGCGAAATTCACAACTAAGCTAAACACATAGAAATAATCTAATACATGTAGTTTAATTCCACTTTTTTTTACAAAAACAGAAAATAGGAATTATGAAAATAATATTGATTTTACTAAATCGTTCTGAAGTATTTTTATATTTCTATAATAACAACAGAATTAAAACATTATATTCTAATATTTAGATATTCAGATACTTATTTTCATTATTATTATTTGCGCAGAACGTGTGCCGAATAATATACATGTATAGATCTTCCACCATAATTTTATTGCTATTAGAAATAGGTTCAAGCGTTTTGTGATCATCTCTGGTTCATTCACATAATGGATTCAATGTCTACCTTTAGGCGATACTTTTGAGGGCTTCATCGAAAATCTGAGAATTTTATTACCCAATAACTACTAAATCACACCGTAATAATTTTCGTTACGATCTTCTGCATTTAGGATTTCTGCGCTAAGGTAAAACCCACAAATTCGCCCAAAAATAAATAGAAATACACAATGTTAGTCCCAATGATACTTTCGCATATTTTAGCCAATGTTTCCTACTCATTGGTAAAATTTTGGAAACTTAAAAAAACTGTTGCTCTCCATTATGAAAACAAGAATTTCCCTTTATCCTCCGCAAATTACTGCATATGTACTTTTTCGTTACTTTTTTATAATACAGCACATTGTAGCAATTCAACTTAAATTATCTTTACCATTGATAGCATGGAGCAGATTCTGGTGCACAGCTTCTTTGTGCACAGTTCACAAACCAGGCTGTTTCAACGTTGCCAAGTGAACTTATTCAGCCGATGGCAGCCCCACCTATATATTCACCCCCAAAAGCTGCTTTCTAAAATCGTCCCTTCGCTGGGTTCTCTGCAGAATGGTAACAAAATCATTGAATCCAGCAGCAGCAGCACGGCTAAATCAGATTTGTAGCTTACTCCTCCCCATTAGGTCGACACTTTTACAAAAATGTCGTTTTCTCCATTGTTCCCTCTGCTTACTCCTTTTTTCGCCTTAATTCCCCCTCCTCCGGCCCATACGCCCCATTAAAATGACAATAATCCCGTCGTAAGCCGAACGCAAGCTTCGTTAATTTTCAATTTTCCCCCAACAAAATCATCTTAACTTCCACTTGTTATCTTTGGCTTTTAGCAGCCTACAGCGCACTGACTGCGTGTCAAATAACCCCCTGTTTTGAAGCCCAACAAAGTCAAGACTCCAACGTGAATCTCTAAAACGCTGGCAGTAGATCTCGATAACGCAGAATAGCGATCATCTTTGCGATCAACTCATCATTGGGAATGTTGTTCACTGTCTTTTTATTTTGTCTTTTACCAATGTTAATTGCGCATCGCTAACTGTTTGTGGTATATAATTTCAGAAATGCACTTAAAAAGTCAGTTTTTCTTAAAGGGCTTAAGATAAAGGGTGCAACTTTTCTACACGAGTGGTTCGCAATTAAATGATACTGATAAATGTAAAATATTGAATGTGAACACTTAATAAAAGTTTGGAGGCCGCTGTTTCACACTACCCGACATTAAATTTGATCCAGTGCAGCGAGAAAATTATGCAACGATGACCATTTTCAATCCTTCAATTTCAGTTTCTGTAAGAGCAACTTAAATCCTGAACATACTTTTTGATCACCCTGTAATTCTTGAGCCAAGAAATACAAATTGCGACGCACGCAGCACAGAAGATCCACGATAAATTATGGATCTGAATTTCAGACTGCAAGCATCAAAATACGCATCATTTCTGCCGTGAATCACTTTTTTTGTAATTGCCGTCCCAGGGGGAATTATTAAAGATTTACTGCAAAATTAACCTCATTATAAATGTACCTTCGGAAGTTGACATACATGCTTAGCAAACCGGATGACTTAGAGCATTTGAAAACACAATAAATATGCATCCCTCTCCAAATTCTGAAAGACAGATACACCTCGCGTCAACCTCGTTTTGGTTCCCTATACCAATTATTTTACGGAGCGAGACAAAAATCTTAATACATGTACTCTACTAATATATCTGTGCTTAAAAAAATTGATTTTTCCGAAGTCAAATTTTATAATCTGCCATTCAAAATAGGTGGATCATGGACGGTATCTACTAAAGGCCCCACCGTTTTCCGTTCGGATTTTCTAACTCAAAAACAGTCGAAATTCGACGCCAGACGGTTCACAAAGATGGCGGACAAAGGCGCTCCATGGACCGAGCACCATGAATAATTTGCGCTTCTCGTTCTCCCCCCCCCCCACTCGTCCGCCATTAACCAGCTCGTGTGTGTTTAATTTTTAACCATTGCCATTTTATCAGAAAGAGAAAGCGAGCGAAGGGCCGCAGGAGAAAATAATGTCCCCTGTAACCCAAAGGGAAAATTACAAATTAAATTACGCTATAGCCACACGGGAAATCACCTCGCTCGCACGGCTCCGCACAGCCCTCTTTACCCCACCATTTTACCCTGCTTAATTTCCACTGCGAAGGGATAACAGCGATGGGGGGGAAATCTGCATAAGATGAGGTTGATGGGGGGATGTAGAGGGGTTTTGCACGGGGCACAAAGACGCTGGTGATCTTCTACCTCGAAAAAGGATTCAGCTCGGTTCGACTTAACTGGAGATCATGAACCTGGCTGCAATTCCTGTTCGAGATTGTTTAGATTTATTTAGCGACGCCCAGGGCCAGTTCCGGTTACACGAACGACGGGGAAAATGCTTTTATGAGACGCGAATTACCTACCTTTCAAAACCCTTTTTTTCTGGCTATTTCAATGTTGCCATAGTAGATGGAGGATAATACAAGAATTATTAGACTACAAAATTTGAAAACACGAATCATTTGATGGACTGAATTACGATTTTTTTCTTATAATTTTTTTTAGTTTAGGCATGATTTGTAGTTTAGTAACGTACCACTAAAAAATTAACGAGCAACAACTTCATTCTGCAAGGAAAGAAAAACTGTCTTGTAAGGGCCTGGAGAAATTTTTGTTGAAAAATACTTTTATACTCGAATTTTTTTTCGTCAGGTAGCCTGCACCATGGACGATTGTTAATGTGCCAAACCATAACGTCGTAATTGCCGAAATTCCAGATAAATCTACAATAGGAGCCACTCTACCCCTGCAGTTGTATGGTGATGAGGTGGAAATTGGGACACCCCTGGGCCCTGTGAAGTGAAAATTCACTGTGCCACCGCAACATATACATGTATGCACAAAAACGTGTGTTGTACATATGGCGCAACGATTTGTTTTTCTCCCCAGCAAAATATTGAAAACGTTTCCACTATGTGTTAGTTTCTGTTTTGGTAATTGAATGTCAGTGGTATACAACATTTGGACTTGTTTAAACGAAATCAAATTAGTGTTATCTATATTTTCACGTAACTATTCAAGTTTTTCCCTCTCCTGAAAGTTGACTTTTTTTGGCTCTTGATAAGTTATGGTTTAGCATCCCGCAATTATAATTTGCTATTGTCATCAGAAGCGTGTTTTTCTGGAAATTTCACCAATGCCGATAGAACAAAATCAAAATGGGTCCCCCTGGACGGGTGCTCATCCCTATTTCCCCAACTCCAGGATCCGTTCCCCTCTCCGAAATGGACCAAGTGACAGGTGCGGAATGACTTCGAAATGACTCAGATGAATGGCGCATTGGTGGCGCGCACTTGGGCAACAAAAGCTATAACAGCGCAACGGCCTAAGATCATTAATTATTTATGCAAAGTGGAGGCGATACGTAACTCATCTCCGGTCACCAGATGGGGCTTCGGATGTACGAGCATATTCTCCAATTCCGCCAGTGACGTCACGCTAACCGCCGATGGCGCATCGACTGGCAAAATACGTCATTCCATTACAATTATAATCGCCAAATTTATTTTCCCCGGTGTAAAATTGACGTAACATTTATGCACTCAAAATGTTCTATTTTTAATTATTTATTAAAAATGTAATAACTTTGTAAAAACTGAAACGCAATCCACATTTTAGGCGGCCATGTACTGGATTCTCGTAAATTTACTTCATCGAGTTCATAAAAAAATTGTTTAAGACTCAAGTAGACGAGCAATTCAACACATGGAAAATTAAATTTGGCCATTATAATAACTTTTTGAATCATAAGTACGTATTTTTTTCATGGTATGCACCCTTTTGGCTTATGTTTAAATTGTGTTAGCAACAAGCTCGTTTAGAATAATATCAGAAGCAGCTCTTTCAATCTTACACTAAAAACTGTTTAAACTTGGTGAAAATTCCGGACCTACTGTAGTTTGATTTTTGGCACAAGTGTTAGGCTTTTGCGAATGAAATGTAGGCCTAGCGTTTGGCAAACATGGCAACGCAAACGTCTTGAACACGCTAAATACGTAGTGCACAACAGAGCCAGACGGGGAAAAAAGCAATAGTCTATGGATGTAGAGAAAAATTACGATTACGGGAGCGCTGAAGCTTTGAATTAGTCTCCTTTTTGGAAGAGCAAACCCGAGGAATTGGTGAATTTGGTTACGAGTGGAAATCGAATTTCGGAAATTAAAGTGGAGGGAAGAGTAGGCCGAGGAGGAGGAAAAGAATGGGGGTGGAAAAGAAAAAGGCAGTTCAATTAAGGTCGAAGGTAATTAAAGAAACAACGTAGCGAGGCATTTGTCGATTTGATGCTTACCCAAACCCATTACCTTAAACTCATGTTTATGTCGACGTTGGGCAGCAGGGGGCGTGCGATGCATGCACCAAAACGCTATTCTGGACACGTTTTCCATTGTTACACATGCATGACGTGTGGCATAAAAGACGATCCCTGCTTCAATGATGGTGTAAAAACACAGCCTCCGCTTGAATAAATAGAACTAATGTTTAAACGCTTGCAAGTATTCTACAATCTTAGCCAATATGTTGGCATGCGATTACGTGAATATCGAAAACATTCAAAAATGGTTTTGAAACCTGTGTCCAAAGTAAATATACTGAAATACACCCTTGCAGCAAGGGTTTTCCCATGGGGATTTTGCCACAGTTTAGAAAACTTAAATTTCTGGTTTGTTCTTAGACTTAATAAATATGAAGTTAAATCAAAACGTCTTCGCAAATAAACGACTAAAACCAGCTCATCATTCTCTTCAGAGGAACACATTTCGAAAGTACGTACATTCAAACACATTTTTACCATTGCAGGTATCATTTCAACGTGATTACAAAAATAGAAACGCGTTTACATGAAGCCTCCGCAGCCATACAATTAGGGCACACAGACGCTCTTGCAATCGCTAATGGATCTTTGACAAAGAAGGAAAAAAATAAATGCCAATTCCCGAAGAGGAATGAGGAAAAAGCTGAAATTTGCTTTAACGCTGAACTTACTTAAGTCGAAGAAGAAAAAAGCTAAAAGATCAAACATTTATCTTGCACACGCGTAGATCAGGCATCGCAAATACGCTTTTTACGCATTCTAATGTACTCAAAATTGATGCTGAATTTAACCTAAAGTGGTTATGGTTTACAACCTCTTTGAGAATTGGCACGGGCGTGTGAAACAAGAGCGCGATAACAAAGGCGCCCTCCGCAGAGAGTTGCGATCCGGCACAGGCAAATCAAATTGTACAAATTTCAGAGAATAACAAAGATATGTCTCTCGGGTGACCCCTAGTTCGCGTTAGGCGTGCGCAAAGAGGATCCCAAAGCCCAAAAGCGCAGGTCTCTTGACTCAAAGAAATACTGCCGGTTAACCGGAGATTTAAAGTGGGGATTTATCGAACGACGTGAACACAGAAAGCATCTACTCAACCGAAACCTTCATTCTTCTTACCTTACGAAATTAGAACACTTTAAAGGCTCAAGTGCATTAACAAACCAATCTATTACAAATTACTATAGGTGTTCAAATTGAGTTGTTACTCCTTGAGTATGCCTACAATTTTTTAAAACATGTAACACAATAACTTCTAATACAAATAATCAAAATATTGGAAAACTGCTACCCGTACTAACACGATAGATAACGTATAATAAAATGTTATGATTAACTCGATCCCCATGTTTGGCACTACTACTACTCAGATACGCAGTTTCTGTGAGTTATGCACATCCATTATAAAAATTAAAGGTCGATTTATACTATCACAATATACAAAATACATGTATATCTCAAAGAGCGAGCGTGAGGTGCTGCTGTCAAGTCCATATCGTGTGGAATATACTGTATTTCGTGTTGTTTTGGTGCGAGAATGTCAAATCCCTTGATAGTCAGGTGTTCAACATGATACACTGCCTCATATAGAATCTAGATGCATCACTTTTTCAGGTCATTGGCTACGTTAAAAGAAATACTATACACATTATGCTTAAGAATGGAAATTATAGAACTATTGTCAAAATAACTGGGAAAAAATAAACCACCATAAAATCAATTACAGGAAAGCCGTAAAAGCAGTTTGGAAATGCGAATCCAACGAGGTATTGTCCCGCTCTAGAAAAATGCCCGGATGAGTCATTTTAGTACCTAGCCTAAACCCATCGATGCCTACGTTACGCGGGGAATTTCACTTCAAAGAATGTAACCTTTCAAATTGAAATTTTCGGGGCATGCAGCAATTGTTCAGGCATGGGTAGCCGCACATTTGCCGCCCCCTCACCAAAATTTCCGTGAATTTCCCATAGCACAATCGTGGTGCCATTGTGATATTTAGGATGGTAATAGGTTGTCACACCCCTTGCACACGGTCACAAGCGCTATCTTCCTGAGCACACGCCAACCTGCGCAGCCGATGCACCCAACAGAGCGCTATTAGCCACGCACCGCTAGGTGCGCCTCCAGCGGCTGCGACATTAGTTTCGAACGAAAGCCGAATTTTAGAAAGGAAAACGAACCCGAGCCTGTAAAGCGAAAGACGGTGGTAAGAGCATTTGCTCTGAGCCAATTTCCCTTACTGAAGTGAGTGTGTTTGACAAACAAGTAAAGCTTATGTGTTAAATTTCAAACGAAGTTTCCGCCAAGTATAAGCTTCAAAGTAAATTGATGAGAATTACGGAAATCTGCAGAAGGTTTGATTTTGCCTGGTAAAGGACCCACCCGTAGACGTAAGAATGCAAGCAACCTAAATAATTCAGAAAAAAGCAGTACAAATATGCCTGCAGAAATGCATTATTCCGTGGTAAAGTTGGGTACGTTTCCATTATCACACAACACAAGGTTATAAAGACAATCTTCAACAATATGATATGTTGATGCAGGCTTAAATTAACAGATGTTTATTGGCAGGTGTCAATGTTAACTGGATGTCAACATCAAGAAAAGGAGATTGGTGAAATCAGTCTGTATAATTCATAATTGGCAAGCTAGCCCAAACTGAGGGCAATCACTGCTCGCAAATATGTTTGCAAGGATTACCAACTACAGGGGCAGGCTGGTAGCTGACAATCACTAGAGGGAAACGTGGAATGGAAGCGGAAACACGTCATAGGCTGTCAAATTAAGACAATAATAAACGATAACATCCGATCGTTACTTCCCCCCACGCCGACCATGTAATGACCAACACGTGGCCAGTCGGCCGTAAATGGCTTCCCACCCTAAGTGAGTGATGCGGCTCCTTATGAAATTAATTTCTGGTGCCTAATCACCGGAGTGCATGCAGGTACAATAAACTACCAAAGCTATTATTATAATTTCGTGTGTGCCTATCATATCGCTGGGGTGAATGATTTTTGGGCCCATGTAAGGTTCTAGCCAGAGGCAAAAAATAAGGCGGTAGGAGTAAAGCACAAAACGCAACAATTAATGTAACTTATTCTTTTATCAAGGAAAATAATTAAATTCCACGCCAAAATAGCGCATCACTCATTTAAAAATTTAAAAAAAATATTGCATCAATTATCAATTTAAAAATTGCTAACCAATTTCACATCGATACACTAAATAATGTAATTTAGTTTAATTTTATAATCGTAGTATTTTTTACTGAGTATAGGCCTACTAAATACACTGTAAAAATACTTAATTTGTCATAATTGTTAGATGTTATCTTTGACTTACTGAAAATCTTAAGTCAATCAGCATTTTAACATTTTACACGTTTTTCCGCATACTCAATTTATTGTCATACATACATGTAGTTACCTCGTTACACTTACAATTACCTATATCATCTATACCATAAGGGATTAGTTACTTTTGTAAATTGTTTTCCGCACTGTTTTGTCCATGGTGTATTGATTTTATTTATTATTTGTGAAACTTGTAACGTAAACTTCGCTCGAAGAATTGGGACCCGAACTTGCATAAGAGTTCAGCTCCGAATTTAAAACTTGTTAGCTTGTTGTAGTCATGGTTTGTGAAACGGGACCTAAAAAGAAGGGGTACTGGCGGGCGAAAGTAATGAAGGATTTACGACGAACGAAATTCGAGGGGTGGGGCAATTAAATCCCGCTGAATAAAAGCATTTTGTCCTCTAAACTTAATGTTTATAGAAATGAGTGTCACGTGTCAAATTCTGGAAAAAT
This sequence comes from Rossiulus vilnensis, assembly GCA_034700785.1. Taxonomy (NCBI): domain Eukaryota; kingdom Metazoa; phylum Arthropoda; class Diplopoda; order Julida; family Julidae; genus Rossiulus; species Rossiulus vilnensis. The sequence goes on from JAQIXS010000005.1 coordinate 55,752, forward strand.
ACGTCCCCCTTTCCCTCATCGTCCTGCATTATGCTTACATCCCCCCCCCTCCTCCACCCCTTCGCATATACGAGAGCCTAATAAAATAATGCGCCGAGCAGATCGACTAATTGACGGGCTTAGAGTAATGCGCGCTAGGTAATAATTAATTAGCGGAAGATTAAAGGCGGGGATTGTTTGCATGCAGTTTAGAGGGTGATCAATATTCATTTAGGAACATCAAAAATGCGATGGGGATGACGAGGAAGGAGGAGAGGGTTAGTGGGATAGTGGTGACACGGGCGCCGGGAATCCCAATGCAGCGCTCGGGAAATGTCTTCCCAAAAATGTCACTCCGAACGTGACGAACGAAATAAAGACCGAAAAATGGTTCGAAGGACGCACATAAAAAATGTGTACGTTAAACATTTAATTTAAGGAGGGAAATGCTTATAAATGGGTAAATTTCGGAAATGTTATTCCACAAATACATCATAAAATAAGTTTATATTTTGAATTGATTTTAAAATGCATTATTACGATAGTAACTTATCGATATTCTGATATCTTAAAATTCTTAACTCGAGGGCATTTCATTTACATTATAATGTTGTCACAATCCGTTCGCAGTCTTTAGTTTGCGTTGATGCCAACTATCGTAGATGAGCTAATTTAATTACATGGGATAATCTTGCTTTTTAAGTTTATAAACGAATTGCCATGCTCTCTTTACTTTGTGTTCGTTAATAAATGCTATTAAAAGTTATCATTGAAATATAAGGATGACATTCAAAGAAGCAAAATGTCCGCCAAGTTTTTATTTTACTACGCAATGCGCAAATATAATTCTAATTTGAAACTTGCGTGGAAAACATTCATAATACGATTCTGAAAATAATTTTCACGACGCAAATTCAATCAAATGGAAGTTTAAATTGGTCATCTGCTATAAATCGGCAGTGTATGCGATGATAATGATTCCCATGAGTGAGTAAACTGTTTCGTAAAACATGCAAGTATGGAGATGTCTTAAACCCATCGCATTACCATAACGGTATTTTTAAATTGATACGAGTCGACCAGCTCTTAACCTTGCCACTTTAAGAACACGTCTCATGCGGGGTTGCACAGAAGAAAAAAATCCTCGTTTTTTTTTCTTCAAAATAAAAACATTTGCATTTCCGAGAAGTTCAAATCGATAATTGCCAGATCGGTGCAGGCACTCGATATCAATACAGGGTGTCCATGATATAGGGAAAGTTCCCACTCTCCGCAGAGAATTCATCTTAGCGACCCTAAATTCCTCCTAAGTGACTTCGCAGTGGCGTTTGCCAGCTCATGAAACTGCACAACGCATCATCCGCTAGTGACCACCGGTCAAACGCTCTCTCGCCAATTTTCTATAAAAAAAAACCAGGTAGGCGTAAATCCGCGTTAAAGCCCATGCCTTTTGTAGTGGTCATCCCCAGCGGACGGCGGTGCGGGCATCATCTGAAAGTGGCCATCAAATGACCAATCTGCCCGGTGGGACACCGTGTTTTACTAGCTCCACAGTTGGCGGTTAGCGTTGATAGAAAAGCAATTTATCACCAGGAATAACCTCCACGGGCCCACGGCCATTCAAGAAGCGCACTAAGAAGGCGTTGAAGAAGGCAAAAATTCAACCAGTTAGGAAACGCTTCAACCGACCTCACACTTTTACGAATCCCGGAGAAAGTCTAGAAATGCTCATCTACCTCTTTAAACTGACATACATCACCCTCCTCCCCCAGATTCTAATTGAGCTGTACGCCAATTACGCGCCATCGCATGGGTCACTAAAATATATCTCGCAAAGTGGGAACCGGAAGGTCAAGAGATCATCGACAAAGTAATTCATCAAAACGCTGATGCGATGTAATGAGTACCGAATCGATGACGGTCTTACGAATCTATCAAAAACTCACTCGCTTCAATGGCCTTTCAATGCACTTGCATGTTTTACTCGTGCAACATGCAGCGCCTCCTGCCTGCGGATAAGCGTAGAGTAACATTTTTGAAATTGTGGACACTCACTTGAGAAAAAAACTGTTTCTAACATGATGGCTGTCCGCTAACAGCTCACCAGGCAGTGCTCAATCGTCGGGCAGTATCTGCTGGTCATTTCCCCAGTTTCCATTCGTGGACCAAAGTTAAAAAGCTGGCCTTTAACGTCGTTCCATTTTCTCTTTTCAATACCTTGAATTTCTCGTTTCAACTCGTCGAGAAAAGTGGAAAAAAGGGGAAATTGCGCGATAGCTCATCAGTTTCTCGCCGGCCATTTTCACTCCTCGCATCGACTGACCACTGGCTGCAATGCATAACCGGACGTCAAGGTGATTACTGACCGTTCGGCCATATAATGGCCGGGTCGCCTTTTTTTGGTCACCTTAATGTTTAATGTCAACGTCATTCACGGCAGTTACTTTTCTTCCACATCCCCCACCTCCCATTTCCGTGAACGTCGCGTGCAACGAATGACCAACGTCCAGAACATATTGTCCCATTTTCCCTCCTTCCCCCATCAAAACGTCCTTTTATTTTCTTTTTTCGCCACGCAACATCGGCTATGAAGGGATCCGTGGACGAAATCTCTTTTGAATGTGTGCATACCAAGAAACTGTTATTTTCCCCATTTTCGGAGGAAGGTCCAGATTTCAGATCCCCCTGGGATTCGACTCAGAGGATAACGCGGAATCTCATTTATTCGGGTCTTGACCAGTGCAGCTAAGGTTAAATGTCACCGCACGAGGCACTTTCTCTCGAGAAGACGTCATTGCAAAAACGTCAAGAAGGAATCCAAGATTGGCATATGAAAATAAATGTATTTTACGGTGGTTTCTATTGCTGAACCTTTCAGTATAGTAGTTAAAAAACAAAAGTAGCAGGTTATATTCAATATTTCCTGCGAATCCGCATTTTTGGTTATGTTAACAATATCTCTTGAGTATTTTACAACTGCAAACATTTTAAATAATCCGAAACATTCCCCTTATTATAAATACATGTAGAAGTTTAGAAAAAAAATACCCAGCGTTAATTGTTTGTACATAGACGTTCGTAAAATACTAGGACCTTTTTAATTTAGTTTCAAGAAAACAAATCCTGATCTAGATACAAAAATACACTTCGTTCAAAATATTAACACTACATTGTACATGCATTAGTTTTTTATTATATCTACTAAAAATTTATTATTTTTAATAAGCGGCTAAATGCAATTACGTTTGAGTATTTTTTTAAATTTAAGCATTGCAGGGCTAAAGCATGACAGAACATTGCAATTGGCAATACGGATGCATACATCGAGGTCAGCTAAATTCAAAAATAAGGTATTTTAAGAAATCGAAAAATGAGAAGATCAACTCCACTTCTCAGAAACTGCTTATAATTGTATAGAACACATGTCATCTAAAAATATAATTAAAAAAGTCTTACAGAACACTTCGAGGTTAAATCCTAGGCACTTTGCACAACAAGCCAGAAAAAAAAAACTGAAAAACCATAGTTCGGGCTTGAAGAGTGCCCACTCGCAATGGCGATGGAAAAGGTCATTCGCGCATGGCGAGACCAACGGAAAAAGGGGCGAAAGAAGTCTGTATAAGAAATGGAAAAACTGACGGTCGCGATAAACCTGCCATAAGCGACCATCGACCGGCATCTTCAATCCCAGTTCACATATTGGCAGTTGTAAAAAAAGGATGGGAAAAACAGGAAGTACGGGAAGGGTAAGGCGAAAACAACGCAAGTTCGCATCAGATCCGCTGGAAAATATAACTTCCATTATCAGAGGACGGCAACAAGGCAAGAGCTAGGATTGGCTGCGAGAGGAATGGCGTTTCTATTTGCGCAGCCACCAAAATGTGCTTTTGGCCACGGTCCACTGCGCAATTGTAATTCAGAGCAAAAAAGCCAACCGAAGAGGGAAGCCAAAAGATCAATCCCACCGCCCCCACCAATCCCCGAAAGGATTAATATATCAATGAAGACGATGCATTCCCCCCTCCTTGACGATATCATTTCTTTTTAAATATTTACCTAGCAGAACTGAATAATTTTGCCAAACGCGAATTGAAGAAATTTCCTCAACCAATCGCTAATCGACGCTGGATGAAATGTCAGTGAAAGCAGTATTTTTCTAAAAGCACGTGTATCGTATTAGTGATCATCGAAAAGCATGTACTTGTTTTAATTTCAAAAGGATTTACTACAGTAATAACTGATGGAACTTGATTAAAATGGCCATCGAGCAAATGTCTAAAACATTTAACAACAGAAGGATCCTGCATGCATCGAAATACACGGTGGGAGTCGTGGGACAGTTAACGTCCCAAAGGGACCACCCCTGGAAGGCCCATCCCAAATTCCAAAGCAGAAAGAACGATAGAGCTAAGTACTTTCTCACGCCCACCCTGTATCAACACGTCTTCCACAAAAAACATCTCAAACCGAAATAAAAACTGTTCAAAATTCTCGAGGCGGACTCAACAAATTGAGGAGAACTGAACAGATGAACGCTTTTCGGATCAGGCGCACAAAAAACAGGGTGCCTCGGGGCCGAGCGTCCCCACGCACGCACACAGAGACAGTGAGTATCTGTGCCAGTGAAGCTGGCTGACTTAATCGAGATGGTCCCTGCGGGAGGCGCAGTGTTGTCACTGCCATTTTGTCTCCAGATATATATTCGGCACAAGGGCCCAACAACTCTGCCAATTCCGCCTCATCCGCTCATTGTTCCGCCCCCGAGAGACGAATCAGCAACAGGAAAACACGAATACCTCGGAGGACGGAAGCGAACAAGGGGCCGAAATAACCGATTGTCACAACAGGATTACGGCAGCTGCCAAAACGCCTCATTCGCCGCACACATCATCGAGATGGGGAAAAACACTGAAGGGGTGGGGCGCTGAATGGCGATTAGCGCGGATTAACACAGCGTTGATCGGAGCTTGGTGCAACGGCCGCAAATAATCGGACTTGGATCTTACCTGTCGATGATGACTGGATCGGATGGAGTCTCGTTTCTATTGCCACAACTTTTCTTATCACAGCAGCGACTGGAAGAGATAAAGCGAGTGATCAGGACCTTCGAGATTTAGCAGAGGTTTGGAATTGCAGAAGCCTGCACCGGAAATGGCCCTGATAACGAAACTAATGTACATCTCATCAGAAAAATGCGAGATAAAACGTGTACATGTGCCAATAACACACGCCATATACGTGTTTTAAAGGAATCAGGGGCCTGATTTGAATTTCTTGCAGTGTTGGACGGTTCGAGAAAGTACTTTCGTAAAACGTCTTGAAAAAGCCACACCTATTAGTAAATTAAGTACTTTCTTGCATAGTATTCCCAGTAAATGACTACGAATTTTTTTTCAAGATTTCTTCAAGAATATTGCTTATGTATAAAGGGTTTTTTAGGATATTTTTTTAAAAGGATAATTTTAACAAGTTCTTGTGTTCAATCCATGTTTTCCATCTTTCTAAGAAATTTACAGGGTTTTCATGATTTAGAGATGTTCCAGGATCATTTGAGATATTTTTTAAGAAGCTTTGAAATTCGTTCGCGAGATTTCCACGAGTACAAAAACATAATTTGTCATATCAATTATTAACTTTACGAGATAATATCGGAGGAGTAATCGCCAACACAAATGTAAATTTACCCCGTTGTGTCTTAAAGCAGGATGTGAATTTGTGTTTAGATCTGCGCATTTTTTCCCCCTGCCACAATGTAGAGAATTATTTTTAGCTTGATGGCGTCTACAAATTTTCAATTAACTTAATTCGCTTTTCAGCCATCCCATCATCCGTGCCAAGCCAAAGTCGTATAATAAAACAATTTGGTAGAAGAGCAAAACGCCATTAAAACTCCAATTAACGGTATATGTTTTTGAGCAGTTTGCATGAAACGTCAGCAGCCTCGGCAGCGTAGGTGGGTTTTTTCCGCCGAATTAGCATTTTCAGAAAATGCATTTACCGCGGATGTTTTTACAGCTTTCATTAGACCATCCGGATGCCTTTTATTCAATTTGAGAATTTCGATTAATTAATTCGTCATGGTTGACAGCAATGAACGTAATGACGGCACATGTACACGTATACTTGGCTTTCACCGAACAGGAAAAACAAATATGGGTTTACTCGTACTTTCATTGCTGTTTTGCCATTCTAATTTGATGCCATTTGTTAATCACAGAGAGCATCGCTTTAACTGATTCACAATTTGTTTTGTTAGTGGCTTGACGTTAATTGCCTTAATTGCTTACGTCACCATGCATAAAAATGGGAGAGTTTAATTTCCAATTGTTAGGAGCATGGTTTCTATAGGCATGGTCATTTTCGTAATTTCTTTTCTAATGGAAAATGGAAATGGGGGTTTGCGTGCTTTTACACCAACGCTTTCAATTTGTTTTTAAGCGATTTAGGGGAAAAAAACAACTTAGGAAAACAAGCGCAGTATACAATTTTGTAAAATTAATAGCGATTTCATTCCCTCAACTAAAATTCGTAAGATCGGGTCAGCTAGCAGCGTTTGAAATTTAAGAAGTTCCTTTAGTTACATGTAGTTTGGCGTTTTCTGAATACAGAAAACTCGCACATTGCTTCGTAGAATTCCGCTAGATTCACCGCCATTTCCATCAAAAAACCCATTATATGTTTACTGGAAAATATCTGCTTTCCTTAATGAATTACTGCGCGTGAGAGAGCTTCAATTAAGAGGCGATAATTTAATTAATCCCGATGGGAATACCAGAATGAGACGCGAATTTGTCAAAGAATTTCATTAAGCCTAAATGCACATTATCCGGTTTCAGGAACGTCTCCAAACAATCGAAAAAAGACGCATCTCGCAAATTATTTATCCTGAAGGATACCGAATTCTTACCTGCACATAACTTCGTGGGTGAGTAACACCCGACACATTTCGGGGTTTTTGTCTTGGCCTTCGTAGATGATGGCCTGAAAAGAAATAAGACAAATTATTTATATACGGTAGCAAATTCACTTAATGCAGACATTTTTAAAAGTTTTGGTTGAACTGATGGTTAAATTAGTTTTATCCCCAACTTGAAATGGTCGCCCGCTAGTTCCTTCTGCATTTTATATTTGAAAAGCTCTGTTTATTTCTAAAAAATAAACGGTTCAAATAATCGAAAATCTGAACCTTATACGAACGCAAGTTTGTTATAACTGGATTTCTTCTTTTTTCATACAAATAACATGTAGATAGGGCATTACAAGATATGGTACGCCTAACCCTCAAACACAAACATTTTACAAGAATTAGTGGCGCAATTTTCTGTCCAACCACCGTATGATAGTAACTGATTTTTTTTAATTACAAGTAAAAAACACATGCTGAGATGTCATAAAGGAAAAAAAGAAACATAGAAACAATGTACAATTGTAGAAAGGGAAAACATGCATGTGATCCACATCATGTTCCATCATGCAGCCTTCGAATTTCCTATAGGGCGGGATCCGGATACCTGCCATCCAACTTTCCCGACAAGGTACAGGGTGCCGACAATCATGTTCGCAGTCAGCCTCCGGGATAAACCTCCGCCCCCCTCTCCCCTCCCGAAAATTGCTTTCAAGGGAGGATCAGCGAGCTTAATTGGGACGGGGTGAGGGAGAAACCTGTTCATCCCCAAATGTGATCTAGATTAAACCCCGTGAGTTGCACGTATTCGAATGCTATAGTCCAGATAGGCATTACGGCCGGGGCCATAAATTACGTGCAAAAGTACCAGAAGGGCGATGGGGTGAGGTGGGGGTGCGAATGGGGAGTTTATGCACATGCGGGGGCAAGAGGCGCCATTGTTCGTCCTCTCGATGTGTTTAACCAAGGGCAGGGGGTGGGCAAACAATGGTCGTTTAAAGGCCACTATATTATCGGGAAATACACACTGGACGATCACCATCAACACGCGTTGCGCCAACAGATTGGGTGCCGGAGAGGGCAATCTGCGCAAAACTGTTCATAAAATGAGCATATGGGACGCCCTGAGCCCATTGTCCCTGGGGCTGGGATGGATGTACATGGAAGCTCAGCTCAGTCGGCCAAAAAATGCGCGGTTGCCATTTGGGTGGAGGTGTAGGAAGGAGAGCAGCGTTCGAACCCCGATGGGGCGGAGTTCCCCGGCATTAAAAACCATTGTTAATTCCTAAAAAGCAAACATGCCAAGATCCATAGAGCTGCCTCAATGGCTCCACTATTTTACTTTCGCATTAAACCTCTTTGGAAAGCAACTGCCCCGCGAGGTGGCAGACGGCGGTGAACTGGAGAGGGGTTATTTTAAGCCCAAGTGGGTCAAAGGTCGGCTATGACTGATGGCAATACTTGTTCAATGCATGGATCAGGCTAAACATAGTATTGTAACAATAGTAACGATACAGGTTATATACATTGTATGTTCAGAGTTCGTTTGAGTGCATTTCAAAGTGGAAGGATACGTTTTCCACCAAAGTATATGCATGGTCCTAAAAAGATAAAATAAAAACACTATCGTATGTACCAGGGTGGAAAAATTAGATATGGGCCAGAAATGGACCCGCCTGCCCATTTGTCCATTCATTTCCATGTATGCCCATACATGTACACACCCATATAGGTCTACAGATAAATCCATATACGTTTTTACATATACGTGCACAGTACATACATGTTAACATTTAGGCCTACGGATTTGGTTATACATATCTTTGTATGCACATACCTGGAAAATATAGTACAGTAACTTATGCTAAAGTTGAAATTTTTGATCGGAGAAGCATTCACACTGCATCTCACCAAAATTCACGAACAGCTTTTAAAATAATTTAAGACCCCCCAACACCATTGGCGTTTGCCAAAGGCTGGACGGATGGTGAGCAGCTAGGCGATAGTAAAATTGAAGTTAAGGAAGGGAACAAGCTCTTATAACGTCGAGTTCACCGACCCACCCTGTAACTGCCTCCAGTATTTCGCTGCAAGCGCCTTCATAGAAATATTACGCTGGCAATCAACAAGTCAAATAAGGTCAATAAAAAAACGGAATTTCATCAACCTTCGCCGTGGAATCTCTCGCATTCAAATGATCGCCCGTAATGATATCGTTGCGCGTTTTTTTCCCCCGCATTAAAGCGTGCCAACCTCGATGCGCAGATCGGATCAATCTTTTTCTCTTTTTTGCATAAAGACAACATTCGCCGCTTACAATCAATGTTTGGGACCCAGCGCCTCCTTTTTAGGCGGGCGAAAAAACGCGACCCAAATCTAGATTTATAGCGAGGCGAAATTGGGAGAAGTTTGGTGTGCGTGCATGCATATGCCAGCGCCAGCAAGCGAAAATTCGATTACAGGGTGAGCGAGAAAGCGTGGCGAGCACCAGGCACTCACCATTTCGGATTCATCGATTCTTGGAGAAAAAAGCAAAAAAAGTGCCGAATGCAGATTTGCTTTACTTTTTTTTTCTAGTAAAAAGGTCGCGCCGAACTCCGACGAGAAAACTTTGCCTATTCCCACGCCATTTTCCGTGGCATCCTCCAGAAAGAATCCAACGACTCTTTGCATATGTAAACACGATCGCTAATGCAGTCGGCGCGGGGATGAGCGTGCTCTGGATACATTCAGGCAGGACGCGGGGGTCGTTCTGAGGGTTGTCATTGTTTTCGCACTGCAAACGACCATCGACATTCTTCTTAGATGTACCACTATTTCCTTTTTGATATATAGGCTACGTGCATTAAATATCGTTATTGAATAAGTTGAATGTGCCCTAAGTAGCATTGCTGCGGCTGATCTAATTAACTCGTAACGCATAGTTCTTCCAAGTTCGGACATAGCCTAGCATAGCTATCATGGGCCGTTATCACTTTATCAAGTAATTATCTCGAGTGTTTTCGAAAAATTCAAAAACAGGACCCACTGGTTGTTTCCCATTGAATGTCTTATTACATGCATCCCTCACTTGTTATGGTTTACCGATCACGAGACAATTTATACAGCACAGTGAACATTCATTGGCAAAATTTTGCATGTAATATGTTTAAAAGAACAAATCAATTTAGGATTTCTTCATTAAGTTCGATATTGAGACAATTTAAAAAAAACTTTATTGAAACTAAAGAATTTAAGATCGCTTGAACAGCGTCAATTTAATTTCTATGGATTTGGGGGGAAATTTGGTCAACAATCATTTATAAAAACAGAAGCACCTATCAAATGCACAAATATAAATATCTGCGAAAACATCGGTGAAATTAGTTTGGGATTTAATTCAATAACAAGAAACATTAAGTTGATTAAAAAGAGATTTCAAATCCATATTTCTTAATGAAAAAATATTCTGCATATATAAGTTACTGTTTATGTATATTATTGAATATTGCAGATGCGAGCGAAATGACAATTAATTTTTGGTCCTTTCTTCTTGACCATCTTAATAATGTTGGTGGCAGCCGTAGCACTCGCCATTATACCGGCATTATGAGGCTTAGGAAGAAGTGCCACTGCGCATGCGCCTGCATATCTGATGCTGGGTGAATGGAGAGCTTGATTTCGCCTAGGAAAGTCAAATATGGGTGCACTTATGCAAAAGCGATGCCTAAGTGCACGAACGTATGCAAGTTAGTTTAAACGTGTTCACGCTTGGACGGAGGCGCGCAGGCGCGGCGCTCCCGCCTTGCCCAATAAAGGGTCCCATCTTGTGCCAGCCACTGAATAAAACATGCACATTAGGGGCTTTTATCTTACTTCGGCTCTATCTGCTTTTAAATGGACATTAAAACTTATCACTGCTGGTGAATTATTTACCCAAAAAAGAAATATAACGAGGCCAATAAATAGAGCGCTATTGATTAATTTTCAAATATACATATTTAAGCGAGGCGTTATGCAAAAGGCGAAATCTGTGAGAGGAGTGAAAGCGCATAAAATATTCGTTATGCGAATTCCTGCTTAGGCAAGGGTTTTCAACACAATATCAAAACTTGAGATTTGGTAATGTGCGTGACTCAGATCACGTGACGTGACTCAAAGCGAGGGTGTTTTTAAAACCAACAAGTAACCTGGTAGAAATAATAAAGGGCCATGTACATGGATCCAAAAACATGTAGTCGAGCACCCTTAGTGTACTTCGCCCTCATGTGTACTTTGCACCTTATGACTCAGTCATAAATGTAGCCTATATGGCAAACTATTGTTCATATTGCACGTGACTAATAATGTGCATCAATGTCGCCAATATGAGAAATTGCAATAACGTGGCATTCCATTTGAATTAATCAAAAAATGGTTTTCAAAGAATAGCGACAGTTTACTTGCGACGCAAGGGATGAATTTCCTGACAAAACGTTAGAATGGACATTACGTGTAAATAAAAGCATATCCAATCCTATTCCATTGATTGAATACATACATGTATAGGCTATATGCCCTAATTATCGGTTCATTTGCTAATGTGTCCATGTTCTGAAACTATACACAGTAAACACAGACCATCACAATCTTCACTGCAAATAAGAACGTTTTAAACTGCGTGGAATAAGGCGAATATACATGTCCGTTTCATTGATATTTTCTTTCCAATTTTTGTTGGATTCCAGAAAGGTACATCGTGCAATTTACGATATGTGTAAATATAAAACATGCATCAGTTTGTATTATTTTGCGTATTTATTGATTTAAGTAATTCTCATTTGCAGTGTTTGCATATGTTTAAATCGGAAGAAGTTGGAAAATGGTTCTATAAGAAACTCCAGCCTGAAAAGAACAATACCACTATATTTATAAGAGAAATGCAGACACATGTTTGAATAATTGGGGGAAATGCCGGTCAGATATCAATTTTAACGTCAAGATGTTACTTCGAATAATAATTTAATACTACCACGAGCTAGGTCATCCCTCCATAAGTGTTTCGACTTAACCCTGATTTGTCATTAAACGGCTAATCTGTTATTGGGAAGAATTACTGGACAACCCCCGGAATTAACGTGCAATTCAGAGGAATGAAACGCCATCCCAGAGCGTTGACTTGCTAAAAACAAGTCACTGTTCAGTCGCCCATTTTTCCACATAGGAGAAGGGGGTGTACATTTATCACGATTGTTTATTCCCATTTTCATAGCTGCAAAAGTCTGCAAAATCACCCTTGTTTTTCGCTGCTCCCGCACGACCACAACGCACCTGCGAGGCAGGCGATCCACAGCCCCTTTAAAAAATAGGCCTGAAAAATGTATGCCATACCTTGCAGGAAAATATTAAGCTCCCCCCAAAAATCAATAGGTTATGTTTGTATACATAAACGCGAACACGAGGCGCACGCACGTCTACGGAATTATTTCAACGCTCGTAATAGGCCTCACCACCGTTACAAGGAACATGGCATAAAGATAGCTCTTACAACATCAAAATTTAATTTGCCAATTTCGGAAAAGATTATAAAAATCCACGGCGCTAACCCTAAAGAGAAACGCGAGGCAAAACACCGATCGACTAGTTCTCCCTGCGCCAATCTCTCGAATTATTTTTGATGGGCCCATTTGTGCTTATTGCGAGTCGTCAACCGGTGCCTTCTCGTGTCACTTATTTCACGATAATCCGTTCACTTCGTGTCCTTTTAAAACAAAACAGAGGCTTTTGCCAAGGCGAACCAATGTTAGGCCTATTTGCGAACAGGGGCAATCCCGCATTCAGCGATTGCCGGTAGACGGGGAAAAAATGGCACTGGAAACACGCTTTCGCAATTTACGTCAATTTATGTTGCTATCGCAGCAACATTTTCTACGTTGAAATTCTTTTAGGCAGATTTTCAGAGAATGATAGCATTTTTAATTGACAAAACTCGCATAACTACAGTATTATTATTTTTAGCCTATCATAGGTCGATTTTGCCAAAGAAAATTTGATGTTAGCTTGAATCGCAAGAATTATGAGTTTCCAGATTGTCAACCTAATTTTTTTTGAAAAAAAAGATGTTTCAATAAAATCCAATTTCTTTATAGAAAAACGTACGGACATGTTCAAGCAAACAGAAACAAGGAGATTTTCATATAACGCGAGAGTTGTTTTCTAAAATAATGTAGGCCAATAGGATTTTTATAGAAAGATACCTTAATATGCCGGTTCAGACCGAGTTTCGGAACTCGTTTGGGTACCGAAACGAGTTAAAATTTTGATGTGTGAATGGTATAAGGATAAATGAAACGTCACGCAGTGTTACCAGTAAACATTTTCCGTCCCATTGTCATGAAGCATTCTTTACAAATTTTTATAATTTAATTATATACTGACCCTTTCGTGATAAAACAAAGGTTAGGGCGATTTTTCCCCCCGAGCACAGATTTGAATTAAGAGCACACGTACCAGATTTTAAAAAGTTGCCAGTGCGCGTGCTCTAACCATAACCTGAGTGGTGGTGACACCCTGTATAACAACGCGTTCTCCCATGATGCAATGCACATACCGTCAACGCTGTCTGAACACCCTTCATTTTGGAATACAGTTCGTATTCACAACCAAACTGCGTTTTAGATCTCGTTTCAAATAGGATACGAACGAAGTATTTGTAAATCAGAAATTAAAAGCTAATAATAATTCTCAAAAACAAACTTATTATTCTCGAAAACAGGTCAGTATTTAACTTACCCTACAAGTTAGTATCAGTCATTTTATTTTAATTGACAGCTAAAACCGATGTGATCTCTGAATAACTATCATTTTTAATGTCTACAAGACCTAGCATTTACATGCATATATTGTTTCGAAAATTTATAATTCCAAAAGGTTAGTTTTCATATAAAATAGACAGTGGCCATAATTTCATCGGATATGCTGTCTCCTCTGCGTTCTTCTCCCCCTAGGCATTGCTGTTAAAATTACGCCGGCAGGGCGTTATCTGATCAATTCCATTCCCACCAGCTCAATGCGTTCAATAATAGCGACTCCCATGCAAACGAATGCTAATCACGGTCATTTATTCGGCAAGATCCTCACTCGGACACTGTATCTACGTGAATTAATACTACAACTACGCCATCCTCCCTCGACAGAGGCTATGTCGCATAGCCCCATTTAAGGATGAAAATAGCACCAATAAAACCGACTCTGAACGTGATTGAAACTGAAACAGCGCAAACCAACAACTTACCCCCAAAACTCATGATCAATCCTGATACAGGGTGTCAATATTTTATGCTTAGAAAATGCGAAAATGTATTTATTTTCATTCTAATTACCTTAGCAATATACTGTTAAGTTTGCAAGATAACAATATTATTGAAGGTTAAAATTCATAATCTTGAACACATGGAAATGTTGCGCGCCACGTGGCTTGTAAAAAACTATACAGGATATTATAAATAGTACGAGTAATTCCTTCAAGATTCCTTTTACAGTCTACATGTACCTCGTTTTCAAGTTGATCTTTCAGGATTAACGTGAAATGCCAGCACAGAATGATCTTGAGTGCAATTAATGCGGATAATTAAGATAAGAAAAATATTTATGTCCATGTGACCCTTACAAATTCACAAGGAGGCACGTGTACCCCTAAGCCTATGCAATCCTAAGAAAATCTTAAATTGCTGTTGCAAATATTTTAAATATCTAAATTCAAACTCATCTCGAGAATGCTATTTAATGCGTAGTTGTGGTTGAAGGTAAGTCATGCGTTATAGTGTATGTAGATACTCATGAATTACATGGAGAATTGATGGAGAATAACGCAATTGTATGCGTTTGTATTTACTCAGCCCCTCCACCCATCTTTTTTTTTCTTTTTAGAAGGTAGCTAAGCTCACATTTTGCAAAATGAGTCAAAAGTAAGACTCCTAATTCTGAAATTAAGGCACCCCGGGAATAGGCGACTTTGGAGGCCTGTAAAACGCACCTTCAGCGACCATAACATTATTTCCACCGGCATATCGCCTCCTTCGTAATGGCTTGCTTTTATCCCAAACATCCATTTAACCTGATTACATCGACCCATTGTGAACCCTAATGCGCATATTAACGAGGAAAAAATTAACATTTCGAAGCTTGGTGGCAAAAAAAAGAGGCGCTGGAAGAGCGCTGTTCGGAGAAGAAAAAGTGAAGCTCTAAAGAAAGATAAACGACACGTGTTTGGGAATAGAGACGAAAATTTGACTGTATAAAATTAAAGAGGGGAAAACAAGTTAGAGACGCGATTTATACTGTGTTATGCACACAGCATAAATACATGCATGCAGACAAAGCGTATGTAATTATTGAAATTACGATCAGGTGATGGAGATCGGGCTATTACCAAATCAGTTCCAAAATTTTAAAAAAGCAATTTCTTACCTGTTTCGTAACGGAATCTATTAGCCGGACATAGACGTCTTGCTCGTGTCGCATACCTATAAATTAAAGCATTAGTTAAAATATATCATGATAGGCGATACCCTTAATATACTTTAAGATTCAAATATAAAAAAGTCGAATATATGTAGCCTATATTAATTTTTCAAATATTAGTAACTCGTTTTTTTAAATCCCAATTTCTGGGAAAACACACGCAATTGTCTTTATGCCAAAGTGATTTTTATTATTTTAAAAAATAGCAAACAATTTTTCATTCGAAATATAAACTTTACACAAAAAACTACCCTTTCTCCTTTTCCGCAATATCCCTGTTTTTGTTTTTTCACGAAACAATTTTTTTCATTATTTCTGAATAACCTTCGCATTGTTTTATATAAATCAACTATATATACATATACTGAGCCTTAACCAATCAGAAATATTCAGCTTATTCATTATCTTTCCTGGAGTTCCCGTATAAAGAAAGCCACACCCATGACGCATTTGAAGCCATAAAGGAAGAAAAATGGCTGCCAGCAACAACCACATGGGGATGAGCGACAGTTAATGACAGGAAAGATTACTCGCACAATAATTGATCCATTTGAATTCCCGGTATATTCTTGTTTTAATCCAACTCGAGTTTCTTAGGGGCACCTGCGTCTTTGTCGCGAAAACACCTTATTTGGAAAATATTCTAATTCTTTAGAAAATTTCTAATTCACTAAATGCAAATAGCGCTATCAGTGAAGTTCTGATGCGTTAGTACGCTGGCGAAACGGAATTTCCTTATACGCCCATTATGAAGAAGGACCCCTTTTTTCAGAAACGCATAGCCTTGGGTTTTTCTTGGCATTTGAACGGTTTCGGTGGTCAGTGCATTTTCTGAGGGCATTTACATGACAAAGTCGGTGGCGACGACGACTGGATTAACCTAAATATTTGGGGTTTCAATAGTTTAGACGGGGATTTAACTCATTCAAAACGCGTTAGGAAGCTCTCTTCCTACCCTAGATCGCTAATTGGCAGGTCGTAAATTCACAAGACAATTGACCACAAGGACTCTTGACATTTTAACGCACCCCATTCTGGAAATTTGACTTCAAACGGTAAAAATACCTTCAAACCCAAAATGAAATAGGATATGGGGACGATGGTCCCAATGCATCCTTTGTCTTTTCCACCTGATCTTTTAGGAACGAGACCATTCCTGACGGATTACGTCACTAAACATACTCTTTCCCCAGGTTAGTGCGGTCAGACGATTTTCGTTAGACCACGAGGCACTATTTGGCCAGTGGTCAAGCGCAGGTAGAAAACTCTTTGAAACCCGTAAACAAGGAAAAAATTAGCTTACCGCTCGCATACAATAGCTGTAGCCTATAGTGAATTCCATTGTTTGTCTTTTGACCTTCACTTTCCTGCAAGACAAAAAAAGATAAATTTAATATTTAAAACAAAGGGAAAAACGCTGCGCCATCGACCATAGTTTCAAAGTTTTCAATATTGTAAAGTTTCAATGGAAGGAATGGCAAAAAGTTCAGTTGAAATATTCACTGCAGATAATGATGTAAAATAAATCATAAGCGAAGAGCATGGGTACAAAATAATACGTAGCGTTAATTCGTCGTATTACACACGTGATATTACATGAGATTGAGATTTGTGAAAATATTCCAAATTGTCATGTCAGCGATGCAATTTAGACATATCCGTGTTTTCATTTATTAACTCAACTTTAACCATCGTCTGTTATGGCAATGCATGTACATTTATTCCTAATCCAATTACAACTAAACTTCGCCTACGGTGTTTCAGTTAATATTTGTGACAATAGCCGGGCTAGCAAGATAATCCATTGACAAACAATTGTGTCCCTAGTCAATGATGACTGCTCTGGTCATCCTTTTATATTTACGCTCCTCTAAATAAAATAGAAAACTGGACACATTCGGTTTAAAACCATTGACATTTTTCTGAAGCTCACCTGATAAACAATTTGGAAATCTATGCCTAAAAACATTAGCAAGGATCGACTCACAAGTACCAATTCCTTCGTTCTATTAAATTGTATAGAAATGCAGGTCCAAAATTCTAGATTTGTTGTGTTGATAGAAAAAAAATCACGTATGAATGCAGAAGATGTTGAACGGTGTCAGAATACGCGGACTAACATGGTCTTACAGGTAGCTGATCACAAAAGGTTTGCATGCAATAGTGTAGATGAGAATGTCTTCCCATATACACATGATTGTATGAAGGTCTAATAAAATGTCCGTTTGCCAGCAGCAGGTGTTTTCTGCTCCGATTTGTTGCTGAGCAAATCTCCGAACACGCAATATACTGGGAAGACAGCGTCTGTCCTCAACTAAAGTCTAATTTGACGATTATTGGCTTCTGAATGCCGACTAGTCATCGGTTGCAGGCGCAGTCGCTGTGCAAGACAATCAGGAGCAACAACAATAAAGAGTGGGCATTAAGCCGCCAATAAATAAAATTCGCAAATTAATACTACGGGTTAGGGCCAATTAAAGTGCAAGGGAAATTCGAACTACCAGTGACGATTTCATTAGGGTAAGGAATACGAGTTTACTAAGCGTTTATAACTGCTTTAATTTTTTTTTAGCGAACTCACGTTCGTGCAGACCTTGGTAAGTTTTGGAAACACGAAATTTGGGTAATAGCCATCCATCCCCGACCAGAAACAATAACTAAACACGATCAAAATACGTTAAATGACACCGAAACATGCAATTCGTTCGTAGCTTGTTTTTCGCCGAAATTGCCATTGCATGCAATCGCGCAGAAATAAGGCAGCACGCCAAATGGGTAAAGACCCTTTAAGGGCGCCCCCTGGGGAATGCACCCTCCAACAGGTGGCTGAAGGCTCGTGCGACTTTTAATGGAATTTTTGCGGGAATAGTAAACAAGATATGGTGTCCCTATGGGGATATTCGTATAAATGAAGCGGCGATATTCATATTAGGCTTACTGCGGTTGATAATTGGGACGAACGCTTTCACCGCGTCCAGCAAAGTCGCTGGCCAGCGGTCTAGGCGCGCTGCCCCGGGGCAGAGTCCAAATGGTGCTAATCCTAATGATTACAGGAGATTAACTTGATTCAACTTTTAAAACCCATCTGCCCGTCTATGACTACATTTTGAGAGTGAATATTTTATTTAAAATAGAAGTCAATAATTAGATTGGACTAAAACACAAATATGCTTTTCGCTGTTTTGTTAGCCAATAAAGTTCCACAAAGCAGTTGTTATTTTTGGTGAGAGGTACACAAATTCTGCTACTCGGTTCACAGCATAGTTTGCAAGTACAATTATTTGAGAAAAATAATGGATTTTTTTTTGCGAAAACAGATGCAATTCTCGTCATGGTATTTGGACATTTCATGTAATTTAGTTTTAGCCCATTATCCAGTTATTTCATTATTTAAATTTCCGTCATTTTAGTGTTTTGATTAAATGCCAAGAAGCATCAGGTTTTCTTCACAGCTGCATTAATGCAGTCCAAATGGGCGTTACTAGAGACCGAATCCACAAATGAAAATTGCAAAACAAGTGCACCTCTCTGCAGTGTTTACAAATTCCACATTCTATATTTTATATTACCGTCTACGTTACGATTACGAGCTCTGTTATTATTTATCTTAAAAAGGAAATCAAACAAAGTAATGCATGCAAAAATTTAGTAAACCTTAGAAACGCCCTGTTAACTATCTGGTTGTCATCGGTTCAACCATTTCCAAGGCACATCCCGGTGACATGTATCAAAAATGTGTACACTATTTTCGTTTCGACAATTACAAAGTGTAGGTCTGCATGTAAATATATTCGAGAGGCCAGCTAGCCCAGAATCCATTGCCACCATTACTGACATGTTAAATTTAAACCATAGCTTCCCACTTTGGCTGGAAACAAAATGATTATTTCCGGTAAGGTTCAAACACGTGTGCATCGCGCAGCATTTGCGCTTGCACGCTAATGCCAACTTTTTTGGGAACCGGCTTCCACGTGTGTGGGTAAAGCCGTGGGGGAAATCAGATAGCCAAAAAATTATGAAAAATCGCCTGTTTATACCGTTAAGATTTGTTTTAACCGATTTTGCATTTATAGATACGTAATTATGTACGCATGCATGCACCGAGCTATACAGAAGCGTTTCGTGCTAGGACATGGCCGCCAAAGAGATCTTATAGCCTAGGCCAGGTCCGTGCACAGGGATATGGATTCCCTCATTCAGGAAAAAAATACGAAAATGACCATATGGTCCATATCAAATGTCTAAAATTGCTTTTAGTAAATAAGACACCCCACTTTTTTTTTGGGGGGGGGGGATGGGTAATTAAACACTAAGTCTTATTGAAGTGTAAAGCGTTTTTCGTTCCTAGTCAGAAACGTAGGCTAGATAAACTGATGGCTGTTGGCCGACGGTAACACCATGGCGGACGGAACCAATTGTCTCGCCCTCTCCCATTCACGCTGCGAAACGCGCTTAAGCTGACCTGGTCTTTTTCGACAAATCCTATGAATGCGGTCCTTTCGATTTCGACGGGTTGTCCGGAGCGGTCGTACAGGGCTATGACGAAGTGGAAAAAGTTGCTCTTGCGCAGGTTGCTGGGCGGTTGTTTCTCGAAATGCGCCCTTCCCAGGCCGGCGCTGTGATACGCGGCGGCGGCGGCGGCGAGATGACCATCGGTGAAGCAAGGGGCAACGGGCGGGTGGTAGAGCCAGGGCGAAGCCGAGGACGGTGCAGCAATGGGCGGATGATACATGTGGGGAAAAAAGAACGCAGTGCTGCGATTAATCCCTGCACACTAACTACTAGTACTGGTGATGAGGAGGGAATGTCTGTCCCAAGGTGGACGGCGCGGGTACTCAGTCTGTACTGATAAGGAGCTCACGTGACGGAAAAGTGCCCAATAGGACCTTTCCCGGTCCAGACAAAGGGTAAAGGTGCGTGAATACTAAGACAAAAAGAATTTGGATCAAAGGGCACGATTGGGTTATCAGCAGGATCTAGAAAACCTGAGCGGCATGTGAAGGGTTAAAGACGTGAATTATCCGACGCCTAATTAGGAATTTAAGCATAGTGATTAGATTTGGAACATGCAAGTCATCAGAAAACGATCCATAACACGTCGCAACACCGCATTAATCATGCAGCTTAAACTGCTTGCAGGGATTGAAGAAAAGTTTCGAAAAATAAGTTATAGAATATTCAGACATCATGTCAATCGGGCTGTTGCATTATAAACAAACGGATAACGCTTTGGCATAAATCTGGGGTTAGAAGCACAATAGTGCAGTAAATCACACATGTCGGCTGCCCCAATGAGAAACAGTATCTGGTTTTTTAAAAATTGAGCTAATAGCATATTTGCATTTACTGTGGTTATTCCAACATTTAAAAAGTATGAAAATGCTGTTATTCACTCTTTAAAACCGAAATATATCACCAAATGCGATGTTTCTTTTTGGGGCAGCCGATGTAATTCCATGGGAATGCAGTTACCCTTAAAGGAAAGTGCGTTATAATTCCAGGAGCTAGTACTAGACACGTTTTAGCATGAGAAGAGTGTCAAATTTCCCATCGTTAAAGCAACTTGTGTAATGGGATCTGTAATGATCCGAAGATCATCACAGATCGCATTTTGAAATCGCTTTATGAAAAGTTTTAATGCAGTGAAACCTGTCAAGCGTGTATTTAGCTAAGAATATGCGCCTTGGAGCACTTTTACACATTAATTAAGGAGAAATTTCCCTTGAAGTGCATTTCAGTTACCACAATAAATTGTGAATTGTTCCATACTGTGATTTCAAATAAGATTTTAGTAAATTTAATATTGCATCATATTACTGTTTTTTACTGATTAAAATGCACATTACATTTTTGAAGCTGTAAGATAATGAATTTTGTCTTAGGTGTAAAAATTTGGAAGAAAAATATATTTTTATTAATTAAAAAAAACTTAATACATTGACCACCTGACTAAGGTGATCGATTTTGTCCGGTCTCTTAGGTGGTCATTATAGACTGGTTTCATTGTATTTAACATGTCCCATTTTGATTAAAGCCAGTTATGCAATCAGATAATGGCGAATGCTAAAACTGTCATTTATGAAATCTGATGATGTTACAGCATGTCTATATTGAATATGGTATGACAATCATACAGAACAGGTCTAGTCGCAATTTTCCCTTTGATTCTTCCCGCATTTGGCTTTAGATTTGGTCGTAGAAAACATCTGTATTATAGCTTCGGAAATAAAGATCGCACGGCATTAAAAAAACTCCAAGAAGTACATTCAAACCGGGATGAATGGGCCCTGGATAAGAGGGAAACCTCTATAACTGGGTTAAATATCTCAGTCCGAGCATTTTTTATAAAAAAAACTATAATTTTGATATTTTAATTTTTAAAATGGGATAAGTTTTCCCTCGCTTCTATTTGTATATGTAGGAGGGATAGGCTATTTTAATTAAATAAGTAGAATTTATCGACAATGCATATTCGTGCGAAATTAAGTTGTCTGAATGTGCACGAATACGTCTGAATACGATCGAATTTTATACGATTTTACATATAAACTGCGAGCAAAATGTATGTTGTCATTGAAAGACAAACGTGAACACTATGATACGTCTCAGTATATGTTCGATACAGTGACATACGCTTATGGTCACAAGTACGCATGCAATATAATATACATGTATAAGGCTTCAATTTGAAGAATACACATTCGTACATTTCCAGTTAAACTTACATCAGAAATCACCGTCTTTTAAGAAGCGACGATTGACAGATCCTAATTCTTTTGCTTTACATGCATTTTCATGTTTATCCTAGAATGTACCTGAATAAAATATAAACAGAAGATATTTTTATGCTTCTTTCGAATCTCCATCCTTTCTACATGGAGGAGGTTCCCTAAAATCTTTTAAAGTGGGGCCTGTTTAAATCGAAACTGGGATAAGTGAGAATTCTGGGAGGGTCCCATGAGATCCCTCTTATCCAGGTTCAACCGTTGTACATTATTTTATCGAGTTGCTTCGTAAAGGCTTGGGACCAACCTTTTAGGCCTATTTTCCGTCACGCGCTTAGATCATTAGTACATCACCAATCCCAGTCAACACCACATCGCGATGACTTCAAGATCACCAACATGCGCTCGTTCCCGGGTTCGGATACTAACCTGGCAGCCCCTTGGTGGTCCACCATGGACGGTTGCATCCAGCCGCTCCTCACCGTGCCCAGCTGGCTTCCGGTGAGCGGTTCCTCCTTCAAGTTACTCACGGGGATCCGCGATTGCAGGGCGCTCTCCTGCAGGCCGAACATGGCGAAGGTCAGTGGGGGGCGACAGGCGCGATTCGAGGGTCGAGCAAGACGACTCTATCGGCACATGGCGTCGGCGAAGCACTCGCGCACGATCCGGATCCGAAAGTCTGTCACCGACGATTGTAGGATGGAAAACCAAAATCCCTTCTCGAAGTGCGAATCTGATTTTAGACTGGCTCCGGACAAGTAATCCCTTTGGGCAGGTCACACTGGGGTAGGGTAGGCCGCGACCGATCGTCTAGGATCGCCGACTCTTAAACTGTAATCCGCTTATGAGATTTTGAATCGTTCCTTCCCTGTTCGTTCGTTAACAGTGCGTCCCAACTCTACGTTACGCTATCTGGGCTAACGGCCACCTCTCCTAGCGTTGACAATCCAAGGTTGGAATCTGGAACCAGATCTGTTCCGATGTGGTCCACGTCCCAACACCGCTGAGCGCACGTGGACGTGCCGAATTGCAGCACGTGCAGCCCGACCGACAGTCAGTCAGCTGAGGACTGGGGTTTGTTTTTCGAGCAGTGTTACCCGAGTTTCACGCAATCGCTGCTTCGTCGAATCGGGCCACACGAGCGTTTAGGCGCAGCATGCTGGTGCGTTCTCGTCCCGGGTGGGTGGCGGTAATTGGAGTCCGTTGCGTGTGCGGCGCTGGGAGAATTGGCTTCTCTGCTCGCGATCGATGCGACGCTTCTAGCTGCGAGCAGTTGAGCAACTGGGGAGTAAAGGGCAAGTAAACGCTAAATGATTAGCATTGAGCGCCAGAGCCGGCCGACTGGATTGTCGCTTATTTGTTGCGAGCGCCCTCGAGAGGCTGGCTTTTGTCCGAGGCGACTATTGGCGTCCTTCCCGCGGGGCCACGCCCCTCGGGACGCGCCGCCGGCCACGCCCAGGGACGCGGGGGCCAATGGGGCGGCGGCGGCGCCACGCCGCGGCGCCATTGGCAAGCGACGGAAACCGCCGCCAGGTGCCACGCCGACGGCGCCACTTTGTTGTTTTTCATATCCCTGCCGTTCTCGATCTCGCGTTTGCATCCGCGTTCTTTTTTCTTCCTCTTCTTTTCGAGGATGAGTTTTCATCCCGCACTAGTCGGCGTCCGAAGGGCGATGCACGCCTGGGGGACGTTGCGGTCGAGCTTTTCGAAAATTCAATTTCGAATTTCGCGATTGGGAAATCGGCCGCTAGGCGGCGTCCGAAACGATGCTGGATCGGGCTCGTGGGTGCTGCGAACGGCGGTCTTTTTTTCTGAACGAAAAAAAATTAATAAATAAAACAGGGTGGATTGATAGGCGCGTTCCATCAAACGTTGTTAAAATGTCAGTTATTTGATTAGAAATCAACGACCTTCGAACTCGAAGCTTGTATCGTTAAAATACCGACTAAAATACCGACAAAATAAATGTATGGGTGTTTTTTTTTCCCTAAGTGCATTGGATAAATCGTGGATATCTTAATATTAATAATTATTATGTCCCAATATCACTGTTTGATGCGATTAGGATAACCTTCAAAACTTTGTAAAATTTAGCAGAAGTTAAGAATATACATGTAGTGTAACATGCCTGAATTTGCATTTATCCCCTGCTTCTGCTGAAAACAACAGTGCATGTTTGATGTTTCTGGTATTTATGTAAAGGAATGAGATACTGTGATAAACTGTACTATAAGAAGGATAAAGATACAATATATTGATCTTTTAAGTAATGTTTTTTTCGCAACTGTTGTTTGAATTGTGTCCAGTAAAATAATCCCAGTAGGTTCTTCTAAAGGCTCTAAGATATTTATATTTTTTATATTTCACAGAATATATTTTGCCCTTACACGGTCTATTTATGGCAATTACAGTGGATACCTGTAAATTAACCTAAACCATGTCTAAATTCATTCTGGTCTATAACATATGTACAGAATGCGTGTTAATTTTAGTGTTGATCATCATGATTCAGTGGTGACCATGCCTATTTAATTAATTTGCATCTAACCAGATGAACATAAACAAATATGCATTTGGTCGTTTTGACTCGTTTATTCTTGACAAACATCATTTGCAATGTCAAACAGTATTTCCAGTTTGTGTGGCAATACTCTCGGTGAACTTTATTATAACGCTGACACTAGCGGAGGATAGCGGATTAGCAAAAACTATAGTTGGTCATTGGAACGCCATTCAGAAAGACCATGTTACCCGCTTCACCAATGATCGTCACTTATAAGAGTATGCATGCTTTTCAGAAAAATGCTATCGACATTAATGAACATTGTCTTCTTGACCTAATTAATCACAGACCTCAATCCTATTGACATAGGCTAACATATATAGTTACCACTAAAAAGTTGATCAAAACAGGTGGTGAAATTTATCCTAGGCAATTACATATACATTTGTACATGTATACACGCAATTACTGCAGAAAAAGGGCATACAAATCATTAACATACGAATATTATGCAGTATGTTTTCATTCTCTTTTATATCTTTGTTAGACGCTTACATGACACACAAAGCGGATCTCTTGATTTCGAAAAGGAAGGGGAGTTCTCCAATCGCACTTAAATGCTTTGCTTGACTTGTAACTTTTATTTTAGTTGAGAATTCCAATAATGGTTTGTTCGATAAGGGTCCATTATGGCCATGTGGCATGAGCGATAACATGTTGATTGCATGTTTAGGTCATTGATAGTTAACTGCGATGTCATTAAATTTGATAACTTGCTGTTTTTCAAGCTGCATCACCATGTAGTAATTATCTCTGCATTCCAAATATAAGCATATTATATACATTTGTTGATTAACAACACTGGCGACCAAATAAATCCTTCAACACTTCTACACGCAGCGCCGTTTGTGGAAGGAAGACATTGCCTGCATCTTGTCGCAAACGCCATCAAACAACCCATGCATCGTGCCAAAACGCGTTTTACTAGCAGCGCTCTTTACTCGGCCCCAAAAGACAGTGGCACCCCCCGAGGCCTTTGCCAATCTGTGCTAGCGATGCGCTTCCGGTGCACGCGCGCCTTATTACAATTCACGGGTGAATTTAATATTTGCTTTGCTGCAGATTGAAGGTTCACATCGACCCCTGAGAAATCCTGTGCAGAAATGCAACGCGCAATAAATGGCGTGGAAAAGCGCTCGTCGCCGCCACTCGATATCACTGCGCGCAGGAAAACGCAACGGCGCTCCTGGGTTCTAATCCCGAAGAAAAAGGAGAGAAGAAAGGAAGAAGGAAAAGAAGGAAAATTCTTCGGGAAGTCAGGTAAGCCATATACGTCCATATATGCTGTTAAAGAGATACTCCGCGATGATATGGATAGTTTCGCAACGCCCTCTATGTTCGTATTATGCAGCAGGAGGCCAGGCGTTGGCTAGGCGGCGCTGCGCTCGCGTAGATCGTTTTTGTAGCTTCTGATACCATCGACCGTCTAGCTGTAGGATAACTTTGATGGTCGTATTACAATAAACACGAACAACGTTAACAAATATTCAAGCTTGTTGTACGAAATGCAACTGCATTGGATGTGTACAATGTATTTTTATTTCCTGAAAAATTATTCATTTCTCTTATAGATATTTTTTAAGGCTCAGCCAAAAGAATACCCAGTATGCAAAAAAGTAGGCTGCACCAAAAAATTTTATTCAAATACTTAGGCCTATTATAATTGCTAAATTTATTTTTACTTAAATAGCTGAACCACTATACAATTGTAGTGGACGACTAATTCTACACTAGGGAAAATAATTTTAACAATTATAACAAGTATTTAAAGCAAAAATGTGTATTTATCTTCATGTTTGGCATTATTTTGTGTTGTATTTACAGTAATTCAAATCTGTTACGCTTTGTTTTTTTTAAGAAATACTTTCACATTCGCGTCAATAACCAACATGTGTGTCTTTATTCAATTGGTATGCTCACGGTATCTTCAAAGTATTTCGAATCAGGCATACACACGACAGAATTTTTTTTGAAGGAATGTAAGTCCACTTTTTTGCAAAATAAGCCGTCCTTTAATTAAGCATTTCATAATCTTAACTGCATCTTTCATTTTCTATTGTCGCGCTCCGGTTCAGGGTAGTTAGATTTCCAAAACATCCAAGCCCCTCTAGGCTACCATATTCCTGTGAGCATTCCTCCATGCATCGTGGTTAACTATCTCAGAAAAGTTAACAAATCATTCCTTTTCCCCTTGCCTATGCATCATTAAAGGGGGTAGGAGAGCCTCCCTCCCCTCAGATCATTTTCTATATAAAAGTCCTAATGCTCGGATTTACGTTGAACAAACAGTTTTATGGACAGTAGCTGATGACTGGTAAAAGTTTTATGGCGCGCAAATGACCCTGCGTAGACGTAACTGGACAAGAATCAAAATTGCTCGGCCAGAAAGCAAATGACCGGCCCCACTCCAGCCCTTAAGTGCAATTCGGGCCATTTTCTAGAACGGTCAAGTTAAGGAATGAAGGAAACGGGATCGAACTTCTATAACATGGGCACCAGTGGAGCAGGCATAGACAGGTTGTCGAGCTCAAGCGACGAGATGCCCTGTTTCGACCACTGGCAAATGTGGTGCCTCCGAACATACAATTGGAAATTCGGATCATTTGCACCTTTCTAGAATAAGTATTAAGTAGGCTAACCATACAAAAAGACAATGGAAAAAAAAAGCTACCAAGAAAGAACTTAATGGAAATTGATCGATAAAATAAAATATAAATATCGTTCTCAAACATCTGTTTAAATCTATTTATGCTGTAAGGAGGCATGATAGTCACGTCCAGTATTTCCCTTACATGATACATAAGCTTGTACATGTAGGCCTACTGTAGGTGGTATTAATATTTAAAACGGAGCCAAACAATCTGCTCCATATAAACATCATTTTTCATCGATATTTTTCCGTTGTGTTAATACCTTAGCATGAATAAGTCTTTATTTCCGAACCACAGTCACAATTTTGCTCCCTCCCAAACATTTCGTGAATTTAGAAAAATCTAATTGTATCTGGTAAGAATGGTTTTGTTTATTTTTGGCCTTGGGCCTCCCTATTCCTTTATGCCTCTCATGCTGCCACTGATGCATCTATCACATGCATGTGCATGTAATTAACTTTGAGGCACAGTCAGGATGCTTAGCTTTAAAAGTATTCTGGCTGGGCCTCAAAGTTAATTACTGAAGCAATTTCTTCCAGGTACATGAAGAATAGCATATTGGCAGTGTATGCTCACTGGTTTCTTTTTTAAACATCATTAAAAAACAATTAAATATAGCTTAAAAAGAACTTTTTCAACTAAAGTTATAAGCGGAACAAATTTCACATCAAATAAGCAGGTCAGTGTCCATTTTCAGCAGAGGAATTTCTAACGCTGCCTAGGTAACCCCTTGTATAGTGTCCAAGGGGTGGCAATCAATGGTCGAAGAAGAGTGCGCCACGACGTACAATGTTCCAAATAACTATAGTAAATTCGGTTGTGGTCATTTCCAAGATGGCATCTCGTAATATATATCCAGGCATGCCCTGCTGCCCATTGTAATGAGAACGGGTTGTGACCGATGTGCAGCGCGGGACCACCCCATTATTCGACGTAGCTTGATTGGCTGTGGGCAGTGTTTGTCCCAGGTAGGCCATTAGCTCCGCTTGACCACGGCTGCAACGAACAGTAGTTACCTGTGTTGACCCTCGACGCAGCGGCCATTAGAAAGCGTTTAGTCGAACATTAATTTCCGACTCGGACGAAAGGTTTATTGCTGCTTTGGGACGCTGCCTATGCATTGTTTTGTTAGTTACCCTCTTTTTCATCCCTCCTCCTCCGCCTTTATTCCTGGGCATCCTTGGGGTCAAGACAGCCTCTCCACGTGGGCAATTTCCACCTACAGCCTTTCATATAGTACACTTGTATACTAATGTACTCTAAATCCTGCTCTAAGCAACAGTACAACCCGCAATTCAGAAATGACACTTCAAATGAACTCTTTAAATATTGTGTTGAGGAGGTCTATTAAGCAGCGCGTTATTCCAATAAAAGCAAAAATTACATTTTCAAAAATATAAAAAGTGTACCGTATCACCTTTAACGTCGTGGAGTCGAACCTTATAGCCTTCATCAATAGCGAACATTAAACATCTAAACAATCACTTAACTATCATCACAATGCCAGTGTCACGTCAAAAATATGTATTATTTCAATAAGTGTGAATGTATGTATCCTATGCAGGGTGAATCGATGCACGAGTCTTAACTAGTCTTAACTTGCAGTGTACTAGCGCAGTACTTAAAATCAATTCCTGATATTTCCTCGTTTTAACATACAGTTCTCTTTCCAAGCTTCCTTAAATTTCCTATCCCTATTTCTCCATTTTCAATCGTGTACACGTGGCCGAAAAACATAGGGGAGGAAGGTAACGGTAACGGGATTGAATTTTACCTCATTTTACCTCGTAAATTTTATCAACGTCAAGAACTAGCTAAATCGCTTTCTCGAACCTGATTACCAAATATCACAGAAATCCTTACACCCGTTTTAAAATTTAACTCTAATGATATGTTTTTACATGCTAATCACTAGGAAACAGAAGATTCTAAACTAACCTGCTTTTCCCTATTTCTCCATTTTCAACCGCATTTCCAGTGCGTTCTAAAGCAAACGTGTATCCGTGAAACATTAACGTGATTTGTCAACTTAAAAAGGTGTCTCTATTTGTCAACTTAAAAAGGTGTCTCTATAGCCTTTTGAGGTTCCCCATTTGAAATAAATACAAGGCCATCTGAACCAAATTCAAAAACTTTTTAGCATGATCAAGCACCGGTGCCCAGAATACGGAGGTTGCTTCTCCCCGTTCCCACGCAGCCTCCATTGTCATCAGGATGCCCAGGCGTTCCCAGCGGGAACTGCGCTCTAATCTAAGGCGCTGACAGTTTCCAATAACGCTCGACCGGAAAAACGCAACAACGGAAGCGAGGAGTTATGGCGCTCGGACCTTCGGCCTCGCCGCTCGATGCGCGTGCAGCTCATTTGTCCCGCGCAATAATCATTAAGAAACGTTTACACGCTGCCTTACTTCATCTATTTCGACCGTTACCCAACATTTTACGATCGTAATTGCTCCCATGTCCACCGTACGCCAAACTCGTAAACTACCCGGATGCACGCGCCCAGCTTACCGGTTAAGCGTCTCTCTCACTCTCTCTTTAACCTTTTACGGCGGCCCAATTGCACTTTGTGCGCAAGGCCCAGCACGGATCCAATGACGTCATTTGCACCGACCAT
The DNA here is from genome assembly GCA_034700785.1 of Rossiulus vilnensis. Taxonomy (NCBI): domain Eukaryota; kingdom Metazoa; phylum Arthropoda; class Diplopoda; order Julida; family Julidae; genus Rossiulus; species Rossiulus vilnensis. The sequence continues at coordinate 85,672 of JAQIXS010000005.1, forward strand.
TAACCACTGCTCGTTTCCACCGAAAAGATTGCTAGCGAGCATGCAATTATGCGGAACGTTCGAAGCGATCTTCCCGGAAAATTAGCAGTACATTTTCTGGTGAAAAAATGTTGGAATAAAAAGAGGATTGTTTTATACATCTTGTCCAGTTAAAATTTTTTGAAGAATAAGTACTAGGTAGCCTACTACAAATCTTATAGCTTGCAATTTTTAAAAACTTTAACGAATGAAAGATTTGGAACACATTCCCAACATCACATGAAAAACAACGCTCGTGTGGTTCAGCCATGATCTCTTCTTCTTACGAAAACTTTTAAAGCAGTGACATTTTTCTTTTAATATACATGTACCTGTAGGTTAGAATTTACTTCGTTTGGAAACGCTTATTTGGTGAAGGGAAACGCAACCAGAAAGTACAAGATGAAATTAGCGGTAGAAATTGTCATATACTTTTAAGCTTATAGAATTTCATGCCCGTTCAGTTCTATATTAATCTACTGCTCCTACTTTCTGCATTCCATTAGGCGTTGGAATTCTCTTCCAAAGGATAGCCTTAAGCTACTAGAAGTTCAATTCGGCGAGGATGTTGGTGGTGCCCACCCCGATGCGGTGGTGACCGAAAAGTGACCGATAAAATGGAGTATAAAGAGAAACCATGTGGTAATGATGTAGTAAAAGAGGTTTAGTGGTGAATGTAACTTTCAGAACGTTTCAATACATGCCAGACAATGAGACAGGACTATCTTTGATCTCTATGGTGCATTTTAAAATTTTAAACAACGCGCACCAAAAATAAAACTCCTAAAAACCGTGAGAAATAGATGGCCTTAACAAATAACTAGGCCTAATTGAAGGCGTGGACGTATACCCATTAAAGTAGCATCAGTCTAAAAACGTCAGGACCAAAGATACACCGAGCTTACCTTCGTTGTACAGTGTACATGTACATCAGAGTAATTCATAGTTTCACTTTTGCCCATCTATAATGTGTAGTTTAGTATAATGGGATCATCTAAACACATGCATGTTGATGCTTACTATACATGTACAGGCTACAATCAAATACATTTATGTTAAATACTCAGCTAGTTTTTGCCGATTTCCCTTATCTAGTTTTTTCACAAAAGCATTGTAAAGTAAATAGGGTGATTTTCGGTGTGCGGGAAATGTTTAAAAAAAACGATGTGCATGATAAAATTGGATTTGTTTTACATATAACCAGAAAACTGTCATCAACCGCTGATCATGACGTAATTAAGCCAATATATACAGGTACATGTATGTACGTCATGATCAGGGGTTAATAAAGGCTACTCAATTACATTTTATAGGAAGTAAAAAAAGAATTTTCGCTGTAATACCTATTCTACTAAGTAATCGATGGTGATACATGCAGATTTACTGTTTCTCCATTAAATTGTAGTGTTTACCATTTCATACATCCACTTCATTACCGTAGTTGTACTATCTTAAGAAAGGTTTTTCACAGCACAAGCTCATGAAGGAACATCGCAGATTTACATTCGAGTTAAAATTATTCCTTCGATTAGATCATAAAAATAGAAATCATTACAAATAATCTCTCATATGTTAATCCAACCAAAGAAAAAGTACATATTTACAAATACATGTACTTATATTGCTTAGATTACTTAACATTTAACACCTTATAATAACATTTACCGAAGGGAACATGAGGGTTCAGATTTTGCGGAAGAACAGGTTGCAAATCTGAACTTCCGTTTAAGGCTCTTAAATCTTCTTACTTGTATGCATTATTGTTTTAAGTGCCATTAAGTTTGGTATACATGTAGATTACGTATCGAAAATTACATGAAATGAATTTCCGAAACCGCTAGAAATGGGCCAGTGTTGTTCGTCCCATCAGACAATCATGGAACATCCAACGCGCAAATACCCGTGCTCACGTTCGTGCCAAAAATTATATTAGGCGGTAAATAGGACTAATAAAGAGAAATTTGTTAACTTCCAAACGCTGATCTAATGGGCTTGAGTCTATATCTATTTTTGTGTGTATATTCGCCTGCCATTCTCTCTGGCTTATTGCTCCCTTGCTAACCCAGCACTTAGCTCTATTTACCCTCGGGGTAATTTGTGTGGCTCACCAATACGCCAGCGACTCATTAATTTCACGGCATCGTATATATTTATACGGCGAAATATGGCGAGGCATATGAAAAATACGTTACGTGGATACACACCATATAGCGTTAGAACGGTGAATAAAAAAAAGCGGCTAAGCGAGGCAATTCATAATAGGTGAAAAGCGTGGGATGGGCCCCATCCACTTAAGAATGCCTCATTAATTGACATAAACGCGAGCGCCAATGTTAATCCGCCATAGCCGGTGGCTGTGTCACCGAACAGCCAAAAGATGGAGCCACTTTAAACTAGAGGCATCCCAATGCTACGGGGTCGTTCATTAATTTACCTCAACAAAATGTGGGTGGGTAATACTGTAACTCAAAGGTTTATACGTGTAAGTGCTGACAATAGGAGTGAATGAGAAAAATTGCCATCAACTTCCCGATTTATTAAGAATTTTGGGACACACAATGGGCTACATACTGCAGCCAAGCCTATATAAAGAAACCCATCTACTGCCATTTATTGAGTGATGGAAGTCATGCTTAAAACTTCACTTCATATCCAAAGAGTTTCCTTGAATGTTAATCAATGCTATCTCCCATTTAGTCCTCCAACTTTATTGAAGTTTTCCCTTTTCTGCAATTGTCATGAGAACCTGGTAAGAATTAAAAGCTAAATTAGACGTTCACTGCTTCAATTATTTACTGTCAATAATGATTTTATTTCAAAGTTTACCATGGAAAAAATCCAAAATGGAACCTCCGAAAAATACTGAGCCAATACCCTATTCAAATGCCCTATATGCAATGGTGATGAGCAGTGGTTCTCAAACGTTTTAGCATTGCGAGCCTATTTTTAAATAGGCAATCTATCGCAACCCACCTCAACCTAGGTGCATTGAATTTTTCCCAATGATAATTACTGAAAAGTCATCTCTTTACCAAAAAAGTGTTTACTTTTATGATTTTCTTTCCTTTTTGATGAAACTGCGATTTTATAATTGCAACTTACCTTTGTGTTCAGCTACTTTTGTAAAACCATGCAAGTTCGCTAGGCCTCATCATCAATGATTTTTGGCAATATTTTATTCATATATTGGGAACGCCGACTGAGCCATTTTTGTAAAACATAATCACAAATTATGAATTTTAGACAAGATTTCTCCACAAGAATTTGCTGAAGAATTTAATTAATAGAAAGTCATGATCATAAACATTTTCAAATCAAAATCACAAAATATGGATTTTGGCCTCGTCTGTCTTTATACGAAATCTGCTTGTAATTATTAATAATTAATATGATAATATTTAATTAGAAAATAAGTTCCATTCTATAATTACTTCCTGATGATATTTCTCTATCACACAAAATATGCAAATATATTTTTTGAATTCCTAGTAAATTTCTGGCTTAATTCCTTTGGCTCTTTGGTATTGCATTGTATGCGTTTTCACGCGTTTTAAACATACATGTATAATGGTTTGCACCTACACATAGCATTGCGAACTCAATCTCAAGTACGCAAAAATCAATGATGTATTTAAAATTACAACAATTGTGCGCAATGTTTACTACTGTAATATAAAGGTTGAGAGTAGTACTAAAAATATTCATACTGATAATTTTGTTTTTGCAAATAATGTGCTTGTTTATTAGAAGCCTACGACCATCTTAAATCGCGAAGGGAACGTTAAATTTATTTTAGCCTGATCCTATCATGCCTATTGAGAATAATATAATTTAGAAAACAGTGGGTGGGGATCAAAGGGCACCAATAACCGCGGTCGATTAAAGCAAACCTAATATTTTAATTGCTCGCTGAACATGCGGCATCGGTTTCAAATAAAAGCACACGATTACTTTACGTTTCCGATTACATGTTTTCAAGTGAGTCTTACACGGGGCGTGGGAAAATGGACGGCTTACCAAACAAACAATGGTAAGTTGCACCAATATCCAATTGAATAACCAGCGATCGAGGTCCGTTTTAATCGTCGTTAAAGCAGTAGAAAACCGAAGAGCCGATCTAACCGTCGTTTGCGCTAATCGATGTTTAGTGCAATCCGCCGCGCCATCAATAATGCATTTGAAATTTACATAAAACGTGCGTCTGCACGTATTAAATAATGCAGTTTTAATTACGTCAAGTGAGCCATGCCCGTGTATAGAACGCATGCTACACATCAAAAGTGGACGCGACCGCATCAACGACGGATTAATACGCCACATACGTTATTAATTAATGAACGAAGTGGGTTGGCCAAGAACAGGTGGGGTCTGGGGTCAGCGTGGGTTTCAAACGAGAACCATGAATTAAACAAGGAAAGCATATTTAAAAACGGAACCAAGCTTACCTGGGTTAGACTGGCGTCGATGTTCACCAGGGGGCAGCGAGGACGTCGTGCTATCGATCCCAAGTGAATGCAATAGTTAGGCTCCTGCGAAGAAAGAAAAAAAATATACATGTATCAAGTTGGTGTTGACATCACGCGTGGACACTTCATTCGCAAATTGGTTTTCGAGAAATTGTGAAGATTTAAAAGCGAGACTCAATCACTTCACTGCGCCTGCATTGTGACGGAGGTCAACAACAAAAGCCAACATTTTAAACAACCAACTGTCTAAAATTGCGATTGGAATGTTAAAGCACTCTTTTTACGTTTTCGCCTAACAACTACATGTATAAGATGAGTGTGTAGGACTTCATAGAATTTCATAATTTTTTTTAGCAAAAACAAGGCGCATGATTGCATCTTCGTTCTCTTTATGTTGTTCCCTTCTCTTTGTTCCCTTTGTATAAAACAATGTACGTGTAGTTATAATAAAACCGAAAATCAAACTATGCGAACTATGCCCATTTGACTTTAATGCCAACGAAATGCATGTAAATATGAGGTTTTTAGCATCTCTTAAGAGATTTTGATACCACATTTTACACCAAGTTTTCGGAAGTATTAATTACTCGGTGGAAAACAAGTGCCAATACAATAATTGCTAAAGACCCAAATCATGCAGAGGAAGTGTACGTATTACATATGGTAGGCCTATTGTGATATCCACTGTCATACAATAATGATGTAAATGAGACCATCATATTAAAATTCGCGACTATGGATTCGAGAAAATGTTACTAATTTATTCTTATAAGATGTTTTAACGTCATGTTCTAAATGATTTAAATGTGTATCATGAGTATAGTCTGAATAGTCTGAAACAATATTGCAGTATAGTAAATTCCACCATTTACATGTACTTTTATGTATAATGTAAATGATATATTACATTTAGGCTATGTGTTGCAAGTCGAGAAACTGGGGTTATGGTAATCGCCGATTTATATTAACTGTATGAAACGCAACCTGTCAATAGCGATTGTTTATTTTTCTGACCGTATATGTATATGGTTGCTGACACATGTATGCGTATTACTCTTCAACTCCATTGGACACCGAAAAACTAAGCTAGACGCTTTCAAACCAAGCCCATATAACTCAACTTCAATGTGTTTTTTGCTGGCAGACACGAACAACATTACGTCACAATGTTTACCATCAACGATGCTCATGAATGATCCTGTTAGAACAATAAACGATAACGTAACGAGATCCGAATCGGACGACCGCGAACAACGCGACCCCTGTAGTTTGTCCACCATCGCGTACCAGGAATTCGGGTGGTCATGTTCTAGGAAATCGAAGCCATGTTTTGACTGGGTACTGATCTAAATGTCAAAATGAGCCGACATTAAAGCGGCATTGTATACATGGCAAAGGAATTATGTCAGACTAGGGCAAAGAAGTTTATTGTTGGACAGGCTGTGACAACTTGGACGACATGTATCTACATGTACACAAGACAAACTGAAATAGTTTCTTAATATCAAGGAGCAAAAGTTCATATCAGGCGAATTTTCAAATAAAGCCGCCTTACTGCAAATGCAGCTGAAATCACAACAAAAATCGTACTGAGTATGGGTGGGGTTTATGGGCTGCAGCTAAACAACGAGTGCGACTAATAAATGAGGATAATTGTACCCTTCAGTAAGAGTCGGCAACCTTATGACTTATTTAGAGCTGACCACGGACAGGAGTGACGTATTGGTATTAACTCAAGATTCGTAATTAAAACAACAGTTCGCTGATTATAAGACAACAGGTATTTCAAATGAAAAAAATAATATGTAGAACTAAAATTTACGAAACGTAAATAGGGAATCTTTCCAGATATTCTACTACATGTAGGCTACACTGTATATAGATTAAAATATAGTAAGTTTAAAATAAAGCAACTGATTAGCGTTACAAGGCGGCTAATATGAATATTTTGAGATCCTATGTATTGTACATCATTCACCTACAGTGGATTGCAATATAAGCTTCTCAAAAACAATGATTATTTTCTCTTTAAGTAAAATTGTTTACAGCTCTACGGTAGTATTTAAATATCTCAGTATCAATTTTCACGCAGATAGCATACTGCATGCCTTCAGTCTCAGCTTTTTCTAATAATCTGTTATACATGAACCTGCTAAGAGGCTGACAGCTTGCTCCACTTCCAATTCATTATTGCCACACAAGTCAGGAAAATAAAATTGAGAAAGTCATGACGATTGTAAGCTTTCTAAAAAAATTGTCTGATTTTTGAGCAAGGCATCCTTGAAACATTACACTTAATTGTTAATTCACCATTACCGCCCCATTAGAATGCTCGCAGATGGGAATTGGGCTGATGGGTCATATCGATGCATTCTTGAAGACCGTTTACTGTCATGTATATGCCTATATGAATGAAAACAATATGCATGTAAATTAGAATATCGGTTGCTTTATGCAGTCTGGGTAGAACCCTGTCATCGGCTAAGTAAGCATAGACATGCAATCGTTAAAGATGAGGGAGTGAGGATAAGGGGCACATACATGTATGGCATGCCTCATCATATCCGCATATAGCTGACTCGGTTTAGGCAATATAACGCCATTAAAGTAATTTAGCAAAGTGCTGTACTTGGGCATCTAACCGCAACCGATAAGCTCTTTATGAGTGCCGTTTGCACGAAACCCCTTGCAGTCATTGTAGTCGCGGTCATCAAAACGAAAATAATTCTAAGAAGTTCCACCCTTAAAAATCATGCGCGATGGACGGCTTGACGTGTCCAAGAAAAAGAGTTTTTATCTTTTTTTATTAATATTATTTTATTAGAAATTAGTCATGTTTGAGTTCCAATCAAAGTGTATTCATTTCAGAAATATAGGCGAATTAATCGGTATACACTAAGGAAGCTTAGCTCTTATGACTGGGATCATTGTAATTCATTTTAATGACTATGAAATCGTTAGTGTTAGGGCGGGGGCCGAGTAGCGAATTGGACGCTTCAAGTTAGTCATTACAGCGTTATCGGTGCAGGTGATGAATTCTAGGTAGTGTCTGTTGAGAAGTATAATTTTTAGCAGCCTTGAACACGCTTCATAAATGTGTTTCATTTAAGTCTAACTAAATTCATCGTAATGTTGCTTGTCTTTAAATTAGTCTACGATTGATAAAAAACAGCTCCGAATTGTTTGTGTATGTGTGAATAAACGAGTTATTTTCCCTTAACTTTTCTTTCAGTGGATTAAGCATGTACTAAACATAAAAGTAGTTATATATAAAAGTACTAAATTCATCGTAAATATTGTTTGTCTTTAAACTAGTCTACGATTGAAAAAACAGCTCCAAATTTTTGGTGTAGGTACACAAAAAACATACAGTATTTACATGCTTAATCCAATGAAAGAAAAGTTATACATGCAAGAAAAAGGAGAAACAAGTCACGCAGAAATTAAAAAACGTGTCCATCATTATTTACAATGTACTTCATTAGGAACCTTAGCAACTTCATTATGGGAGAATAATATACAGTGTATATATGTAGACATTATGCATAACTAATATTTTCTATTGATTTTTGTAGCAGCCAATGCACAGGTATTATCATCTGTACAAGATTTCTTGGGTAGCATGATTGGAATTTCGACTTGACAATTTTACTTAGCATTTTAAGATTATTATACAAAATCAGTGGTGTAGTGGGGCCGGAACGCGCCGGTACGGCGTTCCGGTACTTTTTTACGAGCCGGAACGGCGTTCCGGAACTTTAAATGCGTGTATTATTGTTTTTCCCCCTTTTTTAAAAAAAAATTAAGTAAAAAAATTGTTGTATTTCTTTTTAGTTTGCAAATCTTGGTCTTGGTCTTGGTCGAATGAATGGTATTGCCTGAAATGGTCCAAATGCAGGGATTTCCTATCCAATCCAAGAGCGTTCCGGTAAAAAAAAATTTAGCACTACACCACTGGTCACGCAACAAAATTAATCATGACTAGACCTATGAAGGTGCTCTATGGAGGTTTATTCGCTGACTAAACCTGAATTATTTTTACGTTCATGAAGGATTGTCGCTTGACAATATGCTAGTTAAAATTAAGTTGGCTTCACTATTAAAAGGTAGAATATGATAAAACGCTGGGCGTTCTATTGATTGACAAGCATTGACAGAGCAGCTATACTCGTTTGCATCTTTTTTTATTTATTTATTTTTACATATTTTGCTGATGAAATTTGCAGTTTATTGTTTAATTTGAGCAGTGCTTTACACACTCTATTATTACTGCTCAGGTTTTATCATCCCATATTGTCATGTTTTATTTGTTTGAACATTTACGTAGCTTATTTACAGGGCTCATGCGGACCTAAATTTCCCATGGAATGCTCTAAACGGCTCTGCCTATATTAAAAGCAATTTTAATTGCTGAAGATACACAGAAATAACCAACGTTTAAATTGTTTATAAATATTAATTTTACTAGTAAAGATGCAATTGCCCAATAATTACAAAACATGCAAGAAATTGACCATTGTTATTAATAAATATCTCTTTTATGGCATTGTATTTATGCCACTAAATACAGGAAAGTCAAGATTGTCAGGAAAATTCACTTGGTTGGTCAGGATAAGTGAATGAATAATCCAAAAGCATACGGTCAGTCGTCATAAACCTAGGTTTATCTAAATTTGCAAGATTTTGTGAAATTCAAAACACTTAACGGCGCGTTAATATTATTATTAGTTTTCGGTTAAGATGAAAATTAACCTCATATGCTAATATTCGGTCAGTAGCGCATTTATGAACAACACAAAGTGAATTAATAATTAAAAAAGCCAACTGTCAATCGTGATAGGCGCATTAATATCATAATTAGTTTTTGTTTAAAATTAAAATGAACCTGTTGAGCGATTTTATTAAAAAAACGGTCAGCTAGGCATTTATGAACAATACAAAGTTTACTCCAAAAGCCAACGGTCAGTCCTTTTAAACCTAGGTTTCTCTAAATTTGCAAGATTCTGTGAATTCAAAACACATTAAAGCCTTTTGAGCGATTCCTCTGAAAAAACGGTCAGTTGGGCATTTATGAACAAAAATCCACAATCATCAATCAGTTTTGGAAAATTTTCGCCTATGGCGTTGCTAAATAATAATGTCGAATAAATATAGACAAAAATCCATGCTTAACTAACATTTTAAAAAAATGTTCTTCTATGTTCTTAAAAGGATGCACAGTGTAAAAATGCAGTCTCAAATTAACCGATTAAACATACTTAATGAGCAGTTTTACAAAGAAAGTGAAAATTTCCCATTACATGCTTCTAACGGCCCTGCCTACATTAGAAGCAGTTTTAATAATGTTTAGTAATGCCCTTATTTCAGATCCAAATTAAAGTTAAATGTTAAAGAATAAAAAGTCTTAATTCAGTGCCATGTTAACACACAACTTATCAGCAAGAAATACATGTATGCAAAGGGAAGTTGGGAAAACGTACGTGTAAATTGCTTTTTCAGATTAGACGTTATCATCGCGGTGTTTAGGTGGCAACTGACCATGGAGCTACATGTATGTAAATCAGGGGCTACAAAAACTCGGCAATAATACGAGTTATACATGTACATGTATTTCATTTTGCTTTCGGCATTTTGTTTCAAGTCGGCTAATCATGATGCAAAGTACGGAACAATTAAAGTTGCAAAGCGTCAACGCGAGTTAATAATTTGCAGTAAAATTTAATGGACTAAAAATCTTATTCAGCAAATTCGCAACAACGACTTCCCTTGATGATAATCGTCAAGGCCATATACCTTATCAGCCGATGAGGTCAGTTAATCAAAAACGGGAAAAAATAACATTCCTTATTAATAACATTAGAACCATTAGACAATGGACAAAACAAATTTAGCCTTTAAGTGCAGTCCTACACAAAACATGATACATGTACATCTCATTCGAAATTACCCTCACCCATTACACTTTCTTGTTGTCCAATGTCATTGTGAAAATAAACGAGAACTACAGTATTTCCACTTAAATCGTTCATGTTGGACGCTGTTTCTTGAGATGGACTGTCATTATTCATTTCTGCAGATTAGTTCAGCAGTTGATAATTTCATCGTTTCAAGTAATGAGTTCATTTTATAGCGCTGTTAAAATGTGAACTTGCTTGGCAAAATTTGCTGGTGATTGTAAATTAATGGGTGGTGGAAAATCGAACGACAGCAGTGACTGGCACTACAGATGAGCATGAAGAATTAATTGGCTTTAAGGACTAAAACAAAGCTTTCTGCACTAACTATTGAAATAAGTGGGCATAAATGGCTGCCTCTTTCCACAAACTTGTCAAAACCACGGACATAAGTCAAAACTTATTCTGCTTGTCAAGCAGTATCATAGATGGCGGTAGCAGCATTTCAGGCACATCAAAGCATATCAAGTGCACATATTTTGCAGCTGCCTGAATCATTGTTAAATGAAAATATATTTCTAAAAGCAATGATAATATCCAGAATTACTCCATAAAACTATGAATTGACTCAATTGAAATAGGGTCGCGTGACTGGAACAAAGCCTTTTTGGTCAGCATATCGAAAAATTCGCAAATGTTCATAGCAGCACAGCAAAGGCTCCAAAGTACATAAAAAGAAATTATTTATCATACGAGTATGACAAATTTTCCTTTTGCTCAAAGTTTGAGTTTTGAGGGCAAAAACAAACTGAAGAGCGCAAACTAGATTTCACTTTCACTTCCCCAAAATGAAAGAAATATAGGCCTACCGTTTAAAATATATGCATGTACATGAAGGAAAACATTTTTAACATTTTAGTCGACAGCAGATACCATTTTACCTACAATTTTTAATTTCTTAGCTTCAATTTCGACCATCGGGAGTGTGCAATGTACATGTGTTCTCAACATTTAAGCTCAATACATAAAGGCCTATAAAAAGGTTTGTTTTTGAGGGCATTTTCTCACAGGCAGGCATTCAAAACGATCAAATTTTAGACAAAGGATTCAAGTAGCACTGGATTAGCCTACTATTGGACAAGTGTCGTGAAATGACGTAAAATGTTGGCTTTTATAACGTTTTTTGTTTCGATTATCAAACAGTCTTTTAATAGATGTTAAATCAGGATGCAACATGCATAAATGAAATAAAAATGCCATAAATGATGCAAATGACTAGTTGAAACTGTTCAACAAAATGTTATGGCCAAAAATAGAAGTGGTTTTCAAGACCCACATATTAGTATTATCCACACATTTAAGTAGAGATAACCCATTCACCACGTTCTAGTTTTTAAAAAATAAAAATGTGTACAACAAGACTTACAGAAAGTATACGAGGATTCACCAACACAATTTATTAATTCTCAATGCTTGCACGCTTAATAGAACGTTACTATCCTCATATAAGTGTATCCAAAAGAACCATGCATAAAAAATGACATAGTTTTGCGTCTATCTTACCGTACAGAATACCTCAATGTCCATTTTTTTAAGAGGAAGTCAAGAAATCAAATTATAATGATATTTGGGAAAGTAGGCCTCAAATTGGGGTAGTTGTAAAAGCCAACCACAAGTAGGTTACTGGAATATTTCTGCAATGATACTTAATTTCCCACAGGTCTAGGGTGATTAATTTCTTATTTGACTCGGATTTTCGTCACAACTATTTACGTTAGCTAAATTAGACCAATGGACACGAGGTCAAGACCATTTATAGGTGCGAAGCAGTTGGACATGTAATAACAAGTCTCTTCATATTATTTTCCATAATTATAAGTTCTGAAAAAATTGTACGTTAAATAATGTGCATATATATTTTACTGTTAACACTTAATTTATGTTCTTTAAAACCAGTTGTTTTCTAAAAAAAAAGAAAACGTTAGTTTCATAGAAAGCTAATCACCAGAATTTAGTTTTTTTTATACATGCAGTAAGAGTCATAACACAAAATGTAATCTCAACGCTATTTTTATTGATGTACCAATGATCCTTGATTTTGTAGAATCAATTCGAAAGATTGTGTTACATAATACGATCTCTAACACTTGCACAAGATCAGGGACAGGCCTTCAACCGTAACAAAATTGCACAACATTATTCCCAATAATTTCTGAGTAATATTCGAGCATTTTCCACATATTACTGGCATGCCAAACTCATACAGATACGGTTGCATGGAAACAACGACAACTCAGTTGGGGTGATTTCGTTCCTTATCAACGCGAATGGTGCAAGGCTTCAGGTAAAATGCTTGGATTTATTAACTGTCCCTGCAGTGAAATTAATTAAAATATTGGCAGACGTTGGGCGGAATGATAAAGTCGATCCACTCATACTGTAGCTTTACCAACAGTTCATGACGCACATCTCCATTCACAATTAATTGCCCTTGAAAATTGCGTTGCCAACCAATTGGTATCATAGCAAACATATATTGGAGTAACCATAGAAAACAAGCGTTTCTAACAGCTGTTCCAACCGCATATCCAATATCTGCCAACCATGAAATCGAATGTGCACTACAGAATGTCAAGTGAGTTAACATTTGAACAACAAAAGTATTTATGGTTTCTGTGAATGAACGTTTTGATAAAAGTAAAACCTTTCTTTCAAGACGCAAATCATTCGTCAAATCATATGCAATAATGAAATTAATTTTTTTTATCATATGGGTTTCCATTGATTGGAACTGATTCCACTGATTGGAAGTACTACGTATATTAATTAAAACTTTCACCTCGAAATAAAAACGCAAATAATAGTGCAACCTTTTCAAAAACAACGTACATTTTATAGCTGCGTGGTTTTAGCATTTATCGATAATTCGATATGACAATATACATGTACGTTACATTATCTTTACACATAATTGAATTTTCCATTAAACTCCAATGACCAATGAATAGGCACGTCTAAGCTATACATGATATTTGATTCTTCACGATTTTCTTTACACAAAATGACAAATGTTTGTCGTTTTAAATGCATACAGTACTATTAGAGAGCATTTTACAGGTAGATAAACATCCCGAATTTGAGCAGATCCAAAAAACATCTGTTCTTGCTTTATGTAAATATACCAGTTTCAATAATTTCAACTTGAAAAATAAAAATTAAAGTTACAAAAGAAACGAATATGCTACACATCTGTCTACAATTGTTTGTGGCAACAACAATCAGCTGATATTAGCACACGTTCAGTTACAACGACGCGTTTTGAGTAGCTACAGTACATAGCTACACAACAAGGGAATTGTTATGCTATTATTACACATTCTTAGAAGCGAATTCCCATATTTCCTTAAACACAAACTATTTCCTTACCATTTTGAACGTAATAACATTAAACTTAATCATACACTAAGTGGACATCACACAGTAGATTTTTTATACTGTAACACCTGGCATTTGATAACATTTCCAAAATTTTTAAAATTAATTATTATTATTATTACTATAATTATCTTTCTCATGAATGTGCTTGTCAAACAAGGTAAGCTTTGAATTGGTCATCAATGCAAAACAAGATCTTTGCTAAAACGTGTAAGAGCACACGCTAGAAATTGCACGGTAGAATAGCCTAAATTTATCCGAATTCCACTTACATTTCCATTTTGTAATGTACCGACACTACCGTTAAAGATTCGTGAAACTAAACAAAAAAGCTAACATTTCTTCCCTGGGTAAAGTACAGAGAAACAAATCATTGCCACAATTCTGTCAGGGAGTCAGAAACTATAAATTTAAAAGAGATTCGGATAAGTAAGTATAACTGTTTAATATAATGCGGAAGCCCTGAAAATCTTTAGTGTTTGACAACTAAAATAGCCAGATGCCGACAGGATACAGATTTTCGTTTAACATTTTAAATTTGGTGGATGTGTGTTATGCAGTTTAATTTTCCAAAACAGAAACACTTCACCTGCACATTGAATATTATGATTTGTTCAGTTTAATTTGCTACATAAATTAAGAGCAGAATGCCTCAGAAATTCTAATTCTAATAACTAAGGCCACCATAACATAATTATTTTAACCTTAACTATAGAATTTATTAAATATTAATTGATCTCAGAAATGCTACCCGATATCCATGTTAAGGCTGAGCAAATGGGCCTTGAGTGAAGACCCACAATGTAATATTCTGAGGAAATGTTTAGTTTAATTAAGTATTAACAAGGCTATATACATGTCTCCCATTGGTGGTCTGCTAAAGCCTTACTTTACTCTTTTTGTACTACTTGAAAATTTCCTCAAAAATAAAGAAAGTATTTAATAGCGATAATTCTTAATTGAATATCAAATATCCTCGTAAAATATTTACATTGCAGGCATTCGTTCATAAGCCTCTTTTGCTCAGCCTTAACACAAAATTAACTAACCATACATAATTCTACAATACTATTTTAAAACAGTCTAATGAGATAGTTTTGAGATTGTAAAAGTTGAGACAAAATTTGAAAATTTGACCATGCCAAACGGTTTGCACTGACAAGCGAAAATCCTGCTCATAACGATTTTAGAATTTTAGAATGCAAGTTGATGTCTGTTGCAAAATTGTCATGTTGAATGCACGATTGCAAAAACGTTGCTATGAACTACAACCACGATAAATATCGCTAAGAACGCACTTCATGAGGTAGTGTTCCTCGTCTGGGATAGAACGTATGATTCAGTGTGTAGTGGAGTAAATTGGTGATTGATGAAGTGTAAATGTCAGCAAATCGAAAAAGTCGATGCGAAAAAAAAGTCGGGTTATGATGAGTCCTAAAAAGGCTTCCAAATCGCTCGTTGAATAGGGTCTTTGTTACGATTCTAATAGCAAATACAAGATGGACATAAATGTAATTTGCAACCTATGAATTGCAAGTATACTGCATGCTACATGCCCCTATAATTGCAGTTGTCTTTTTGCCTTTATGATTTTAGGTGGACAAACGCTGTAAAGGAAGTTTTCAATAGGAGCAAATCAACATACCTGAGGTCATCCCTCTCGGCTTCCCACTGCCGTATAACAGCCTGCGATTCAGGATCCTCAAAGTCCTGGTCATTTAAAAATTAAAATATAACTTGTAATCAACAATGTTTCGGTAGCTTTTAAAGAACCGCCGAAAACTGCCTTAAAAACTCACCTGCACTTCTTCAATTAGTTCCTGTAGAGTTTGCAACCATTTCACAGTCATTTTAAATTTCTCCTCATTTAAAATTGAAATTTCCCTCTGAAAGTTTAATGATTTAAAATCAAGAATAGGCTTTGAAATTCAAATAATCCTACAGCTTTGATATACATACAGCCAATTCTGAAATAATGGCTCCAGTCCCCCAACCATAATGAAGAGTTAGGTCAGCTAAGTCGCTGTATACGTGATCACCAAAATACAACACTTTTTCGCCCATCCAACCAGTCATATCTTGCAATTGAGATAATGTGCCCTAGACAAAAATCCGTCCATTAGTGTAATAATAACCAATACATTTAATGCAAATAAATCGTGAAAACCATGGCAGCTTATATTCTGCGCAAATACATTCTCATTGGAAATTAAGTCACCTCCACGTATACGTTGCCTTTTTCTAGTTTCGTAACTCTCTCCCACATTTGAGTTTCAACTAGTGGGTTGTAAATTCGAAATGGTCTGGAAATCAAATATATTTTTTACCATTCATCATTTGCCAACAAAGATTTTTTAGAATCACAATAAAAGTGCATAATTGGTAAAATGTTATTGACAACAAAATTACCTGGAATGACCACTAAAAAACTTTGGCTTCCTAGCCTGGACAACGACCACATCAAACATTTCTGCCCAATCATTTCCAATTAGAAATTTCATTCCTTCATTTCTAGATTTAAAAACGATAAATCTTAGAAATCCTTCAAAATGACAAGACATTTCAGGAAAAGTGAAAACGCCGCCTTACACAAACGAATAAGGACTATTTGTGATTAAAAACAGCCTTTTCTTCCCCTTAATGAGTCTTTCCAGAAATGTCCTTAAGTTTGGATCTTTGTTTAAATATGTATCTGTAAAAAAGTGCAGAATTTCAAAACTTAGCAAGATAAATAGTTGGTTGCATCTGACTTCATTCAAGTTAATGTGTTAATTTCCTAATGAGAGTTTATTTATTAGGAACACATTACAATAAATTCCTGCTGCCCTATTAACCCTAGTGAGAGATTTCTCACTATTAATTTTAAAGGTTGAATTAATTTGCAATTTTAATACAGACCCATACAAGAGGTAATTAACATAATTAATAATTAAGAAAGAATATACTATCAACTACATGCCTACGTTTTTCTCAAGAACGTGATGCATTGCAGGATGAATACTTTGAACAGCATTCTGGAAAAAAACAGTTTAAAAAACATACAAGTGTTTGCATAAACATAATACCATATAGTTAAACGTCAGATATCAATCTTACTCTCACATCCCAAAATAGTATTTCTGGATGGTAAGGTATATTATGGCTTTCAAAATACTAAATAATATTTAAGAAAACACATTAAGCATCTTTTAAATCATTACATTGCAATTTCATCTTGAAGAAATAGGAGAAGAACTGACAGATACTGTCAGAAACATTTTCATTAAAAATATAAATATTTAATGATTACCTCTGTAACATTAGAAACTAGTCCCATTTCCGGAAGAGAAAACAGATCATTCAAATGCTGCATTTTGGCAGTCTACAAAAGCAAAGAGGAGATTATAAACTGTAAGCCTGTTTCTCCCTGCAAACCTTTAAAGTGATGAGACTACCTTGTCGCCCCGAATGGTGCCTTCCATGTATTCAATAGGTATATAAAGATGGCCATATGCCTGCAACACTTCCTCATCAGTCAATGGTTTAAGTCCCCTGAAAAAAAAAGGAAATTTAAAACTTGTTGCAACAATTTTAAAGTTTGAATTACAATTGTTTTCCTAAACTGCAAAGAAAATACCAATGAAAAACATATCATGGATTTCACACTGAAGCGATGCAACGCCATATATTAGCTATTAAGGCTTGATTTATGTTTTTAAGCCCATCAAATACTTGAGGCTACAAAGAACATTTTTTGCACCATTAAGGGTTCCCACAGGTTTAGTCCAATAAAATCCTCTGACTTTCCCTTGTTTTTAAAGGTTTAACATTTTATTTTCCCCAGATCTGAAAGCATCAAAGCCAATTAAAAAGTGAAACGTACCTGCCTTCGTTTCACTTTTTAATTGGCTTCTATTCTAAGAATAATAATGTATTTAATCAGTTGACTAGGCAGAGCAATATCATGTTCAAGGTCTAGAACGTGGGGCATCAACATGAAAACCAAAACAAACCATCATTTAACCTTCCCATGTTACCTTGGTGGTAATTGTTAGTAATCAAGAGACCTATTATTAAATTATTATGTTAATATAAACTTCTTCCTATTTGTTATATTTAAAACGATGTTAGATTAATTGAGAGTTTGTATATAAAACCAACCTGGTTCAGATCTTACCTATATACTGTTCCTAGTTGGATTTGCCTGTAGGAGTCAAGTTTCAATAACAAACCCTGGGGAAAAAACGACAACACAATAGTCAAAATAATAACACTGTGCAACATATTTCAAGTTATGTCCACAATCAGTTCAGTGCAATTACCTTACGAATGTCGTAATGTAATCCTCTTACAGCAAAGCCAGGAATATATGGTAAATCAGCTACCGGTTTTGGATACTTGACAATAGAAGGAATCAAAATATGATAGAAATTTATAAATATTGGTAAGCTATCATTCCTAAACATAACAGACAACATTGCAGTCACCAACATCCCAATTACTTTTTTTAAAAAATTCGTTGCTTACATGTTAAGTGGTTAGGACTTCACTTAGGTTAACTTATGGAGGTATTTTTGCATGTTTTTATAAACTTGTGGTACTTGCGACATTCTGTCTGGTATGTTTTGGTCGTGCAATGCTTCTTTTGTGAAGTAAAGACATGAAACTATAAATATCAAAGAAATAAATGATGTAATGTGATATATACGGGCGTACCTTTAACTTACTGACAAGAACATCCTTTCCCAAATCGTACAGCAAGTTATGAAGAGATTCCTTATAGCAAGCCAAGGTGTAATCATAATCAAAGCCATAAACCTCAAACTGGGACAAATTCAAGCCATTGCAAGCAAATACCCCATTTGGGTTTACACTCTGACAAAGTGGTCCTTCTGTAAAACGTAAGGTACAGTTTTAATTATGGCTGTCACGACTTATCCAATGAAGAAAATCTGTAATGCCGTCTTTAATTTCAAACTATAACTAATTTATCGTACTTAAATTATTGTTTATTGTACTGTATTTTATTACAGTGAGTAAAATTATTATTAATATTTAATATGCTAATTACACTCGGCCTGCATAGCATATAATCTAAATGTAGTGTACATGTACCAAAAATAATGAATTTACACATCAATACATGTGCTTCATTTGCAGTAAGGAATCACCCGACAATTTAAACTGTAGAAAGGCATAACTGATTGTTTTTGTAATTGTAGTTGTAGTTATTGTAATATAACCCTGTAACAGCTACACAATCACTTCAATAGCCAAAACTAATACAGTTTTAAAACTTAATTCTTTTTACAAGCGAGTAAGCTTAAACACAGGAGTTTAATAGGGTGATAAACTATATACAGAAATAATCCAAGATTCAAACAATGCACTCATACTAAGTGTTATTTAATCAATACTAGAAATAATTTACTTGCACTTCTGAGAAAACTCAACAAGATTGTTACAGATTATTCTTTAAAAAAATGTTAATTGAGCCCAACATTCTTAAACTGAAAAGCATAATGAAAGGCTATTAGTTGGGTAGATTTGCAGTATACTGTGAATACACTGACAACTTCTGGATTATCATTAAAATTACAAAATAATAGAATAAGAAAATATGTATGCAAGTAAAAATAATAAAAACATCGTAAGGGATAGACACTTTATACTCTTTTTATTCAGCAAACTTCTTCAGTAATAAGATGTATAACCTGCACGGTATGTAAACCAAGTACTCAGCAGACTTGCATTTATATAACTGAAGATGAAGATTACATAACACAAAGATTACGAAGTCACTTGTCTCAAAGCTAGGGATGCGTTTTAATGGATTGCTTCTGTATAATGCTCTTTTCCTTTTACCATATACGGGATCTAGCCTTAAATATCTGATTTCTTATCCTCAGAGCAGGTCTCTTTCTGGCCCGTGTAAAAATGAAAACCAGATTATAAATTCAATACTTATAATTACAAATTGATACGTGTCATGAATATTATCAGAAAATATATAGGCCTAGTAGGCCAACTGAATACAGTAGTGTGGAAAATTCCTTCGGCGTTGAATAACCACCAAGAGTTCATCTAAGCTGTGAGATATGGCTGTACAAGTGCATATCCCAAAAACTTCTAGCACTTTCACGTCAAATGTACATGTACAGAGTATACATGTATGTGGCCTTGACACCATGAGGCTGGACTGAAGATGATCGATGACAAGTAGGCATGGTTTTAAAAGCCTACCTTTGCTTCTGACTTTGGCCAACTTGTACGCTTCCCAAAGATTTGACGCAGACATTAATGATTTTAACGAAGTGCTGAAGCTGCATTGCAAACTTTGATGCAAATTCACCAATTTGGATACCGGCGTGCGAGAAAACATAATTCGATTTCCTACGCATCTCCGAAATAGGAGCTGAAATCCATCAGCCATTTCAGACGATGTTCTCGCAGCAGTCGCAAACTATACTTCACTTACGGAATCCCTCAAGGCCCTCAAACATATTGATTTTACACGCATGGCAGAACTACGGAACCCTAAGGAGGCCGCATCGTGCGCACTCGTTGAACAAATGGCCGTAGGAGGTCGCTCCAGACTACTGCAGGCTAATAAAAGAAAAATTAAGGAGGAGACGGAGATAAAAAAATAATAATTATTTAAGTTATGCAAAGGTTTCACGGGAATAAAGCTACACAGTGACATTACCCCACAAAAAAATCAATTTCATTAAATTTTACAAAAACATTTCTGCATAATTTATCATAAACAACAATCTTTAAACCCAGTAGGTACATGTACGTTTTCTGCAGATCTGGTTCTAGAAAAAGGCAAACAACTTCTTAAATCCTGGTCTATTCGAAGTGAATCGCTGCCACAAAAAACTGTTTTTAAAGTATATGTGCATTTTAATTTATTGGTCAAGTATCGAGGGCATTGTTTGAAAAACAACGGAAAAATTTAAATTCTTGAATAAAGGTGAGTAAGTCTCTTATCTCAAAGATGAGAAAATCGTGTTTTTACCGTTACGTTATATAAGTACACATATATGCTTTTATAACGTTTTCCCTCAAGAAATCATACATTAGAAATTGCGAGTTAAAAGGCTTTACGTCCACAAACTCGTGCACGTTAAAAAAAAAGAACTCGTTATTTGTTTTATTCAAGAGATATGCATTCAATTAACCGAGTGCACGTTCCCTAGAGAATTGCTTCCATTTAACGTGACACTGACAAGTGCGTGTAAGACAAAATACACTTCATGCCAAGATATAAGTAAAAAATTAATATGAAAAATACGGTTATGTAGTTATCCATTTATGCGTAATTGTACAATGACGACTTTTAAAAAAGTAGCTATTAATGCAAATTTAATTAAATACGAGAATATTAAAAGTATATACATTTAAGTATTTTTATTTAGGATCACACGAGATACAGACTTCGGATAAACTGCAGACAGTTTTTTTGCCGTTTGCCTACAAACAATTAACCATTTCTAATCACAATTTTAAAAAAAATCCATTAAAAACTGTGGTAATAATTAAGCTCATTAGCTACGTGATGGAAATGGTAAAAACGACCTTGATATTAATGTTCAACAAACATACCAGAGCGATGAAGGCTTATAGTTCTTACACGTAATGGTATTCTGTCTAAGCAACTGAAGTTTACCTGGAGATAACGTGGACAGATGTGTGAAGTTCTTTTTATGATAAAGTTTAGAGCCTAACAGAGAAACACATAATGACAATCCCATTGGAACACGCTATAACATCCAGTGTAATAAAAGTTCGCATCTTCGCAAATTTTAGAGAAATGCAATGGGAAATTAGATAAAAAAAATGATATTCTGTATTTAAAAAAAATTCAAAAAAGGAAGACTGTGTAATAAAAGTTCGCAACTTCGCAAATTTTAGAGAAATGCAATGGGAAATTAGATAAAAAAATGATATTCTGTATTTTAAAAAAATTCAAAAAAGGAAGACTCCATATTTAATTGATTCCATATTTAGATCTTTTCAAAGATTTCAAAGATTCATAAAACTGCACCTTGACCAACTTCAGCTGCAGCATGAAAAACTAGCCAAAACGTTTTACGATGCAGTCTTGAACCTTCGCTGTCTTTCCAATCTACAATATCGCTAAAGCGCATATTTTCACGTAAAAATCGCCCATGACTGGACCATAAATTAATATCCCGACTACAATGTATGATCGTGCCAAGTTCTCGGTGCATAAACAACAATTGCAGACCATTTTCAATTAATTTCTGCCGCTGGTTCACTGATCTGCGATGAACTCCCAAACATGCTTCATCATCATCAACAGAGGCACTTAAGAATTTCTTAGTTAACTCGAACAAATAATTTTCCAGGGCTCTTTTTACCCATCGTGCTTTCTCACTCTCGTTTTCGGAATCATTTATTCTTGGGTTACCCCCAATGGCCCAGTGGCCCAGTACCCCAAAGCAATGGGTGCTGTGGGCCGTGCCAATCAGATTCGTAGCGTAGCGATTTCGTTTAGAAAGGGTTGTCTGGCATTCTTCGAGCTGTCCACGTCTGGTCAGGACCCCTGTCAAGGGTACCCCCACCTCGCTTCCCCCCGGGGTCACCCCGAGTAGCACCCAGGTGGTTTGCTTTTCTGAAATAGCCCAGCGAACTGGCAAGTTCAACCCATTATGTGACATCTGCAGTTTCATCCATCTTCACGAAGAGCTCGAGGGGCAACTTCTGATGCACTTGCATTAATCGCTTCATTATTATTTTCTCGAATTGTGGGTAACAATAGCGGGTCGATGGCCAGGATACACGCACAGTTTGATTTATCGCCAGCGAGGACGAATTAACCGTTAACAATTCGAGAAAGTAAAATTTGGGAAAGAATGAGAATAAATTGCGAATAAAGGTGAATGTGACACGTAAAACTACAGCACTTAAGCCGACAACTTTTTTGGGGGCAGGTGGGGGTGGGGGGGGGAGGGACATCCTGATATTTGCAAGCCGTGGTTACAAATGAAGGTTAAATCGTGACTCTCATTATGTGCGCTTAAGAGTGCATTCGCTACAGATAATAGGGATCACCGTGCTAAGAAAATATTTACAAGTGTGCGAAAATATCAACAGAAAAAGACGTTTCCATCCTCACCCGTTAGTTTTCTGGTTCGCTGTTTTGCAATAAAAATACAAAGAAAAGCGAGTTGCGAGCCAATAAATAGTCGCAGAGTATACGATGCCCGTGTCGTAATTCCTCGCCAATTTGCTAACAAGACGTTAGGTCGAACAAACGTGTTTATTTTCGTACAACGAATAACGAGAGCACGTACATGTACGTGGCACCTGCGTTGTTTCGGCGTACAATTTCGCAAATTGCTTTATGGTTTTAGACGTCGACAATTAGACTGGTTGTGGTAAGGTCGTGGAATCCCTGGAATAAATATCTTTCGAAATTGACATGGTTTGAGACATACAATGATTCCTTAAAAACATTACACATTTTTGTTTCAAATATTTATTATAATTGCAAAATTCATATTTTTCATGCAGGATCGCTTGTCCACTCGAGTCTGAGTTATTTTTTTTATAATTTGAAAATGCCGCGATTTTTTATAATAAAATAAATAAACTTCAAACATCCGTTGTGCAGCCAGCGACGCCCAACTTCGGAGGTTTCATTGAGAAGAAAACCCGACTTCAAAGGTCGCATAGTGGTTTTTACAAGTTCATTTAATTTTTAAATAAATAAGCGGGGTATTTTCAAATTAAAAAAAAAAACTCTAGCGGACGACCACTTCTACACTGGTAAAAACAAATTTAGCAATTATAGATAGTAAGTATTTGCACGGTTTGCATTTTTTTCACTCAGCTTGAACGGGTTTAATTTATTTTACAAAATGATAATAACGATGCGCTCGGTCCACATTGAGATCAATAACTCCAACAGCTGTTAATTTTATAGCAGCATTCTGGATTCCCACATTTTGGATATAAACCAGACATTATCATTTTTATCAATGGGTTATGACAAATTGGTAAATTAACTCCCTAATAATGTTAACTGACGAACTATAAGCATTACAATTTGCAGTTCAACGTGGTAGTTTATCCACTTAATATACCACCATAATTTTCTTCTCATTCGACTCGTTTTGAGAAAATGTGAATAAAATTAAGAAAACAAGAGCGATTTCTTCTGCAATTTTCCTCATTTTAAATGGAAAACGCCCACCGGTTTCTTTAATGGTGGTGAGCTGCGGCTCAATTTAATGGCGCAGCCTGCACCGTAATTGCCATTTAATTCGTGTATCAATGTCAAGGACTAAAAATGCACCGACCAGTCTAAAAATAAATGATCTCCGCATCGCACGGTTGAGTTGCAAAAGTGAATTACTTTTTTTTAATATCAAGCAGATGATAACAGCCACTGCATATTCATTTATTAAAAGTTTAAGATGGCGTGTCTAATGGTATCAGTAGGTGAAATGCAGAGCTGAAATTACTCATAACTACAGTGTATGCCACATCTTGGTTACACGCATGAATATTTTACATATGAATGGAAAACCTCCCATAGTTCTACAAGCGCTGGAAAGTCAAACAAACTTTTGTTTCGATACCACCATCCAGGCCAAGCAACTCGAATTTGGATTTTTGTTGCATGATGGCAGAAATAAACGGGATCGTGCAATCATAAGTCAGTATTAGATCATTATGTATGTGCAATACATCAGACCTCCACGAAAAGCTCTGGCCACATGCAAAGGCCTCGCCTTCGTAAGGTGAGCTTAAGGTGACTTTACCAAAATTCTTGCACGTACCAGCTATAGAGATTCTGGTAGCAGGTATAGAGATTAGTCAGCGTGCGAGCACAATGATACATGCCTTTTTCTTGTTTTCAAATTTTAGCATATATAAGCAGGTCCAATGCTTAGTTTAAATTTATTATTGACTCGCATTGGTTGCATGAACTCCACAAATTCTGCAATTTAGGCGAGGTGAAGGTGCATTATGCATGCTCTACAATGGGGTCCAACATGGTTGTGTCCAATGTTTTCAGGCTTGGTTTCCCGAGCTGGTATGTACATGTAGATATCGACTTGTTGACACTCATGTCGATAGCCCTTAAACCGCTAAGGTCATTCATTATCAATTTTCTGATCGTGGTTTGGTCTACCTAAATTTTCCTGCCAGTGATTTTGAAGAAAAAAAAAAGTGATTTAAAATGATGACGATAGATGGGGCAACGAAATATAGATTACTCGAAAATTGGAGCATCACCGAAATTATTTTGTGCCCTGTTTTTTTAAAGTTTCGTTAAAAAGATCACGCAAGTAACAGCTGGAAAGAGACCTTGAACTATCACTTGCTAACTTATTTGTTGTTGACGTAACCCATTATAAATGAATGCACGAGAAGCAGACGTCTATCACTGGATAATAGTTCCAAGCATTATCACCATCCCGAATAATTTGCTGCCCATCCTATATTTTTCTTCAAAATGTCATTTTAAATGCCGAATAAGTGACTAACGAATCAAAAATGAGTATATAGATACGCCGAAGTTATAGAAAAACTTGCACATTATTACTTTGAGGCAAAATTAATTCCCAATGCACAATGAGAGAGAAAGTAAACATTAAATAAACTCAAATTCATTGTTTCTAATTAAATGAAATATGACTGCCAGACATGCTCGTAGTACGTACGTCTTCAAGAACTGTCATAGAGCTAAAGCAGTAACAACATATTGCACTTATTTCAAAACCTCTCACATTTGGTATACATTTTAACAAGAATATTTGTTATGCAAACTTGCATCCTTCTCAAAATATGATGTGGATTTAGGATAATCCTATTATATATAGTCTAGCCTGTAGACAGTAGACCTAATATTTCATCGACGATTGTTTAAAATAACCAGCTGGGTTGACATTAGGTTATTACTGCTTGTAAACACCACACATTTTCTGGAAAAAAATCATTTAGAAATAAAAGGCCTGCCAAGATCTTTATAAAATAACAACTTGAAAAATGAAAACGTGATTGAGAGGTCATATGCACGAGCATTGACAACAAGCAGTACTATTTCTGACAACTAGAGGTGACATTCTAAACTCAAAAAGATTCAGCTTAAACCTAAAAACCACCAAGCGTTTTTTTCTTCTAAAAAACACGAGTTTGTCGTAATAAATGCATGTTAACGTACGCGAACGTCGCGTGACGTCATCATGATAATGACATTTTGCAAACAACATCCCGTCTAAAGACAACATACAGTAAATACATGTACAATGTATAAAAACGACATTTCTTCCACTATAACTACTGGTTAAATATTGTTTACAAATTAAGAAGCAATTTAGTAAACTATTCGTTGTACCAGAAATGTAAACAACCACAATAAATTATCGATAAAAATGAATTCATGTTGTCGTCACATGTTAGGGACAGTGTGACATTTTTTAAAAATTTCATTTTAATAAAAAAATTAAGCCTTCTGGATATATATATATATAACAAACAACAACGTGATCTGGACCATTTCAGCTAGATGGGACTTAGCATGTGTCAACAAATGGTTAGTTTCCAAAGTAATACTTGTATTTCAGAGTAATCCACTCTAGACATCATATGGCCGGAAACAATAAGAAGTAATCCAGGGAAACACGGCCAATTTTCTCGTTTTTTCACTTTATTAGCAACGTTTCGGCGACATTATTTGCGCCATCTTCAGGCTTTCTACATATAATAAAATCACAACATAGCGTTACATGAACATACATTTTCTACATATCATGAAGTATTGCATAAATCAATCAATATTACTTTTCTATTTTACATTATATACATATTCGCTCGTACTTCGTACGTGAAACAGCACTTCAATTTATTATCGTTACTTCTGTAATTAATTTCAACGACCACATCCATAGAGGTAATTTTTCAGTTTAGGGCTATGAAGTTATTACTATCTTTAATAACTGCTAATTTCCGTAATTTTATTAGTTATAATTATGTCCGCGTTATTATTAATCATGATATTTTATTCGCTGTTCTTATTAGAGTCTATTTTATTCCACCTTTGTTTAGTTATCCCTAATCGTTTCCCCTCCTATTTGCTCACATGGTGTCTGAGTATCCCTACCTAATTCATTTAATTATTCGTTATTTATAAAATTTTAGCATGATTATCTTACCGTGATAATATGTGATCGTAATTCCACCATTAAATCCTAAGCGTAGTGCATTCGATTCGGGGATCGATGCCTTATAATAAATTTGATTAAGATAGATACCGTAAATTTCAACAGAGCTGCCATTGCACTTCTTCGGCTATAGCCGAGGAATTACGATCACATATTATCACGGTAAGATAATC